>CAUYON010061488.1:0-15474 GCA_963573935.1 Arctocebus calabarensis
TTATATAGTGATCAAGGAAATGCCATGAAGGATATCTGTAACAGTATGATCAAAATATTTCTGAATGTATATGAATCGTGCCCTGTGATTGCACCAATGTACACAATTATGATTCAATAAAATTATTAAAAAAAAAAAAAAGAGAGACACATGTAAAGTTGAGCAAGTTGTTTTCTGTCCTGTCTGGAAAATATTTAGTAACAGCCTTGTAAAATTAGGTACTCAGAGCTGCCCCAGGGAGCTATGGATTTGCTTTGCAGTGCTTTTTCTTTCAGTAAGTTCTTTGTGGCTTTATGTGTTTTCCCACAAAAGGCCCATCCCTGTACAAATGTTGTTAGCATTCTCTCTGCATGAAGACTGATTCCAAGGACACAGGCTAACAAGCCAGCCAAGCTGCTCTGATAGTCCCCACACATACAGGGTCCTGATAGTGAACCACAGGGGGAAATGGTGAAATCCATATTGGCTGACTCCATGGGGGGGGGGGGTAATTTTAACTGACATGGCAGTAAAGTCCTTTGAAGAAAAAGCTGTATTTCAAATTGTAAGTAGTAATCTTATATATTTGCTAATGGAAACAAATACAGAGGGTGCCAAAAAGGTATACACATTTTAAGAAAGGAAAAAGAAACTGTATTAAAATTATAATACTTGATACACACCAGTAATAAAAGATGAATACAAGTCACCTTGATCACCTCTCATAATTCCAAAAGTCAAACGTGACTTGAGTATTATAAATTTAATATAGTTTTATTCCTTTTTTAAAATATGTATACATTGTTGGCACCCTCTGTATAACCTGGCTAATGTTTACTTCCCACTTCAGGAAGCATTTTTCAACAGCAAAACCCTCCACAATGTTTAAATAAATTTTAATAATGCATAGGAAGTCCAACAGCAAGACCTGTTGCAATGGCATTTAAAAATATGATGGGTGAGGACGGCGCCTGTGGCTCAAAGAGTAGAGTGCTGGCCCCATATACCAAAGGTGCTGTGTTCAAACCCGACTCCAGTCAAAAAAACTGCAAAAAAAAAAAAAAAATATATATATATATATATATATGATGGGTAAAATTTGTCACCCCAAAATAAGTGCCTATAATAAAAATAAAATATCTCCTTACTCTCCAATAATACACATCAAAAATTCACATTTTTAAGTTATGAAACTATTGAATTTGATTAAACACATCCCTACTTACGTATTAGCTCTGTAATCTAGAGCGTGTTATTAAACCTGTCTGAATCATTTTTTCTTCTACAAGACTAATGGTAGTACCTCCATAGGATGGTTGTAAGAATTTAGTAAACCTAAAACTGGTATTTATTAAACTCTAAATAAATGTTTGCTGCCATCAGCAGCAGCAGTAGCAACATCATCTTGCAATTACACAAGCACTCTGCAAAAAGAACTTCAGAAAAGTTTGTGCAGCCTTGGCCTGAGAATTTTCTTGGTCTAAGAGTTTCTTGGACTAGTGAGTGCCTAAACCCTTCCTTAGGCTTCAAGAGCTCTGGGAGGAATGGTATGACTACTGGGCTATGTACATTTTTCTAGGCAACCTCCTGCCATCTTGCATCACATTCAAAGGTTAAGAATCACTGCCATAAGTAGTCATCTAGCTTAACTTTCTCTCATTTCTACTTGTAATTGAGCACCAGAGTTCTATCTAGGGTAGAGTGACAAGCCCAGGGACAGAGCAAGAAGCCTACTTATCTATCACTGTTGTTGCTGGGGTTCTACCTCACCCCAGCTTCCAACTGCAATACTGGACCTCAGCTCCCTTCAACCCATCTTATTCTCAGGGATAATCATGACATATGGCACAGAGATTTTAAACTAGAGAGGCCGGTGCTCTCTTGGGCTCAACACCAAGTCACTTTTTAGGCAGTGTGCTGTCATGGAAAGAAACAACCTTTGAAATAGGTATGCCTGTGTTTAATTCTGTTTGACCATTTACTGGATGCATGACCTTGGAAATGTTCCTTTAATAATTTCTTTTGTCATCTACTAAACATATAAAATAAAATTTGCTTTGTAAGTCTGTGGGGAGAGAAATGAGATAATGTAGGTTAATTTTGAAAATAGCACATGTCAGGCAACAGTAGAAGCTCAGCAATGTCCCTTTCATACCTGGCCTTCAAGCCTCAAGAAATGAGCTCTGGCTTTCACTGGCTTCTTGATTCTTCCTCTCACCTACACACTTGAACTTACTCAGAGACATGGACCCTACTAGCTTAAAAACCTCTTCTGATGCTTACTACATGTCTGATATTCCTACTTCTGTACACAAGTGTAGATCTTGGATTCCGTACACTAGAACTCTTCATAGCCATTTGGCCACCCTCTTATAATGGTGTTAGACTGACCACCCTACTCCTGGCTGCCAAATTATTCACTTATTTGAATCACGGCTCATTGGCATATTCTTGGAATACTTGGTTAGGTCCATCAAACTTGGCCCAAAGATGGGCCTTATCCTCAGTGCTACCTGGTTCATTGTGCTGGTCAGCATTTAGGGACCTTTGACTTAATGGGCCTCTCATATTTCTCACCTCTCATGAAACTTATTGGATTTAGGTTAATTGACATCAAAGGCCCATAGTTTTTTAAGCATAAAACTTGAAGGCATCATAATTGGTAATACTGGTAAAACTAACATTTTTGAGCTTTTAGTGCATGCCATGCATTGTTCAAAACAGTTTTCATATATTTTTGCATAACATCCTCATAACAACCCTATGTAGCAGATTGTAACCTTTATCTCTGTTTTATAGATAAGAAAACTGAGACATAGGGAAGTTAAGAAAATTACTCAGAAGTTCTGCAGGCAGTAAATACAAGCAGAGTATTGAGAGAGAGCTCTATTATAAATAAGTATGAAAAGTTTTAGGGTATTAATCTTTAACTAAGGCAGAGTTATTCATATATACATATAAATATATGTGTATGTATATATAAATGAGTATATTTATGGCCTCATCCCAAATGAGAGATAGCCAGAGAAGTAAACATATTGTGGTCATATCGAGGAAATAACCTCTCAAGTGACCAAGAAACCTAACCTCAACCCATCTGAGATGGTATCATAGTTCTTAGCAATTAAGAGGTTTTTCAACACTGGGGCAGATAAAATTCAAATAGATCATATAGTCAATGAAATTGATGATAGTCATACTTTAAGCACTGAGACAATCTCAGTATTTGTATCAAGTACCGTGTTTGTAGTATTTAAAAGAATTTATCGTGTTTAAGAACCTGACAGATTACTCCAGCAATTCTAATTTCTTTTATGTAAGTAAACAGTAGAAAATTTATTAGCAAATAATGCCAAAACAGGTCATACAATCTATTTTGTAAAGTCAATGAAATTCCAATTCTGTGTCCCTCAGAGGTGTCCAAACTTTTTCCTTCTCTCCCACACTTTGGAAGAAGTGCTATCTTGGGCCACACATTACAAACATAAACACTAACAAAAGCTCAGTGACAAGCTGAACAGCAACATTAATCTCCACAAAGGGAAGAATTTTTGTCTGTTTTGTTCACTGCTGTGTCTTAAATAATGGTTAGATGGTAATGAGAGAGCTCAAATATCTATTGAATGAGTAAACAATCATATTGACTTTGCTGAAGTATGTAAGTAAGTTACTAACATTTTAGGGGCTCAGAAGTTTAAAGAACACATCCAGATAAAAGAACATACATGACAGTTTTCTAGTATTAGATATTATCTACTTTTTCTAAGAAAATATCAATCTGTCGTCCATGACATATTTTTTCATAAGAGTCTGACTTACCCTATTAATAAAAATTAAACTGATGCTTAGACCCAATAAATAAATTGTGGGCCCACATTTTCTGCATATCTCTTTTGTTATACCTCTACGTATTATAAGAAAATTATGCTCCTTCTCTCAAAATCCTTCCTTTACTTTTGAGTAATTTCCTTTTTCATTTATAAATACTTCACCTTATTATTCACCACCTTATTTGCAGCATATTAAACCCAGATTGATCCTTAAAATGTTAAAAGAAAGACATTACTATATTTCTTAATGAATACATTAAACCTTTAAGTACAAATAGTATTTTTTTTTTTGAGACAGAGTCTCACTTTGTCACCTTCACTAGAGTGTCAAGGTATCATAGCTCATAGCAACCTCAAACTCCTGGGCTTAAGTGATTCTCTTGCCTCAGCCTCCCAAGACAGGTGCCTGCTACAATGCCCAGCTATTTTTAGAGATGAGGTCTCCCGCTGGCTCACGCTGGTCTCGAACCTGTGAGCGCAGGCAATCCACCCACCTCGACCTCCCAACTGCTCAGATCACAGGCATGAGGCACTGTGTCTGGATTAAGTACAAATACTTTTCTATTCAACCCCTATAAAGCCATCAGATCTTTGAAAAAGTTTTTAAAGTTGAACCAAAGGGTCTAATTTTAAGAACTTAGGTATGAATGGGCAAGATACTACCTATCTTAAATAGAATTCTACAAATGAGCAAAAGAAAGTATAAAATGAAAGTCTCACAGAGTTTTTAAATTCTGCTGCACAATCCTGTCTCCTTTATTGAAGAAGTTTTTAGTCATTTTCAGAATTCACTCTAGAAGCCAGATATCAGCAAAACAGTCTGTCTTAATCCAATAGCCATGCCACAAGTCTCGGTCCTGAGAATTCTTTTGTTTAAGTACTGCTGTGTCCATCCTTTAACCACCTCAATTGAACAGACCCCAATGGTCTTTGCACCTCCTTGGTGGCCTGGCCCCTGGAAATCTCAATTCCACTTTTAGAGATGTAACTGATTATTAACTTCTGATTTTAAGTAGGAAGGTTAAGGGAATTTGAAAGTTATGCTAAGATATTCGAGATAACTGCGTTTACTATGTTCATGAGTCTAGTATACTTGATTCAAAACAGTTTCAAAGCTAGGAAAGATTTTGTTTGTTAAGATTGTGAGCTTTTATTTTACAAATAAAGGAAAAATATTAAATTTTTAAATGCATTTTAAAATAGAGATGGAAGAATTTTACTAAGTAAATAGAAAAATATAACTAGAGGTTATCCTTTTATGTCATCCCTAAATTCATAAATTGCATAACAAAATAATCTGAGTTAACCAAAAAACTTTTAAAATTTAAGATTAAGGGAGTGGTATCAGCAAGATGACTGACAAAATATCCTAGCTCTTGTCCCTTCTACAAAGACAGCCAAAACAATCACTAAACTGCTTCATAACTACTTCATTTTAACAAAAATAACTAAAGGAGAGTGGCAGAATACACCAAGATATAGCAGAAACACTGATGAGTGCAGGAACTCAGGATACCTATACAGAGAATGGAAGGAAACACTAGGACTCCACCAATCCATCCCTCGGCAGGGATCTGTTGGAAACCCTGTGGCAAAGAGGTAGGCTAGAGGATGCCAGCAGCCTAAGACACCTACAGCTGTCAATACGGGAGTCTCCTGGAGTCTCTACAAGCACTAAGCCTGGCTGAGAGAGCTGCCTAGGGGCCACACAGCTGCACTTCCCCCAGAGAAGGAACTGGCACTATGCACAACTCCTGGTGACCCATATGGCGCCTGTGGTACACCATCTTGTAACTGTAATTGCTGCTGGCATGTATCTTGCTCTTTAGTGTTCCTTCATCTCTGAAGCTAACCCATCCCTAAACCAACCCCACCAGATAACCCAACTTCTCAAACCAGCAGCTGTTAAACCTATCCCTGTGGGGCAAAACAAAGATAAAATTGGTCCACCTACCATTCCACCTGCCTCCTTCTGCCAGAGCTGAAGCTGAATACTCCCTCCTGAAGAAAAGATGCTTTGGCAGAACAGTTCCATCTGTCTCTCTCAGCTACAGCTGCGCCCTGTCCCTAGGGTCCTGAACTGAAACTGCAGACTGCTTCTCGAGCAAATAGTGCTTTGGCGGAGTGAAACTACACAAAAGCAAAGAGTGCTTTGATGGAGTTCTGTATCCCAGGAAAATGGTGTTTGGGCTACCCAGAACTGTCATGACTGGGTTGAAGCATCACATCATTACCTAGGGAATCAACATATGGCTGAGCTGACCAGCTACACATCCCAGAGCTGAGCTGATATAGTATTTCTGTCCTAGGAAAACAGAGCAATGCCTAAGCTGAGATACCCTACACTAAGAGTAAAATAATTCTACTACTCTGCTTCTCTTGAACTAGACCAGACCTCTAAAGTAGAGTCATTGTTGTGCTTCACCATTCAGGGGTATTTGCAGCCAATGCACCTGGCATTACAGAGTCTGGGATACTGCTCAGACCCACCATCTCTAGGTCTAGAATCACCAGTATGCAATGCCTCATCCTCAGGGACCTAAGATGCCACTGAGCCAAATTGGCTCAGTCTTTTAAATTATAGCTGTACCCTGTGCTCTAGGCTCAAATTTCCAGAGCACCCTTTTCCCCCAGAGTTAGGCCAGTGTTATACATTTTCCTCCAGGTACAGAAGCATACTTACAACCTAACCCAATGGACCTGAGCTTCTATAGGATGTCTCAGAGTCACAGATTCTGGCTTAGTGAGAAATTTACATTCAATCTGCCGAGAGAATATAAATCTATACCCTAAGACTCAAGTGTCATAATAGATTTGGAAGAATCTGAGCTTTAGACCCTGGACTCACAACCATACTGAGCACCTGTACCTAGAACTCAGTGCTGTGGCAGCTGCTTGTAGACTACATTAGGGGGACCTCCTTAGCTAAGTCTCCTCACTGTGGGAAAAATGATAACAGAAGGACACTCAAAGACCCTGCTACTGAGAGCATTAATACTTTATGTGTCACTGCCAATACCACTAACTTCTATAGCCTAGGCCAATGAGGAACCAACAGTTACTGCCTAAATTGACATAGCTAAAGAAGCTACATGAAGACTACACTACTGCATCCACATAGAAACAGAGGCACCACATACTTTCCAACAAGCAAACTAAGACTCACTTGTAGTCTTCCATTATGAAAGCCAGTCTAGATAGTTTAGAACAGGTGATTGTTCCACCAGATATACACATACCAAAGTAAGGTCAAAAGAAACATGCAAAGGAAATATACATTATAGCTCACAAATAACATAACCTAATTAAAAGGAAATCAATGAATGGTCAGAAAATAAATTTAAAATAACATTCTTAAGGAAATTTAAAGATATACAAGAAAATACAGTTAGATAATTCAACAAAGTTAAGGAAACAATTCATGTCATGAATGAGAAATTAATAAAGATACACACACATACACATGTATACACACACACACACACATATATATATATACCAAACAGAAATCCCATAGCTGAAGAATTTTGTGGGGTAAGAAACCCCCACATGTAGTCTCATTCGAGTGAGCCACTAATGGGTTAAATTGGCTTTTGCCTTCACAGAAAAAGCAAGAGATTTTGGCTGCCCTGAGGCAAACACAAATACTGTTTTCTGGTGATCTGGAAACAGATACTTTGAAGTTTTTGAGGCATTGGTTCCAAGGAGTTAGAAGCTGAAAAGCTTCTTGCTTGGAAACCGGACCAGAGGTTGACAAAATGTTTTATACATTTTGTCTTAAACAGCCTAAAGGTCTCTGCACTGTGGAAAAACAAAGTCATAAGCCCATTTAAGGTTAACTTGGTGAGCACATGAGGAGTTTCAGAAAGCAGTTCCCCTGTAGCTCTGTTTCTTTTCTTCTTATGTAGATTTCTTACACAAAGCTGAGGCTCATTTACAAGGAATGTATGGTAAAAGAGCACTGTGCTGGTTTGCAGACTTGTTGTCTGCCACTTAGGTTTAGAGTTAAATAGAGGAAGTTAGATTTTGGTGAATGTTGTAAATCACAGATTAAGTGTGCATGTGACTGCCAATGTATATAAGGTGATCAAAAATAAAGTTAATTTGCTACATGCCATAATAGAGCCTGTAGCCTGCTTCTTGTGCCCTTTTAACATTACAGAGCAAGCTTGCACCTGAGGTAAAGCTGCAGACCCTCACATCTCTGGTCACACAACAAATTTAATGAATAAAATGAAAAGTTTAATAAAGAACTTTAACAGCAGACTTGATCAAGCAGAAGAAAGAATCTCTAAACTTAAATACTGGTCACTTGAAATTACCCAGTTAGATGAAGAAAAAAAAAATAAGACTATAAAAGAATAAAGAAAGCCTACAAGAGTTATGGGACACCATTAAGTGAACAAATATTCATATTGTGGGAGTTATAAAAGAAAAAAAGGTGGGAAAGGACATACAAACCTTATTTAATGAAATGATAGCTGAAAAATTTATAAGTCTCAGTAGAGATACTGACATCTAGATCTGAAAACCCCAGTCTCCCAGAAAACGGTGAGCAAGGACTCTCCGAGAGCGCTCCAGGCACCCCCACCCTGAAGTTACCCAACTGGCCCAACCGTATCCTGTTTCCCCATACGTGGGTCAAGCCCACACCCACCTTATCCTGGTTACCCAAGCCTCAGTCCCGTTCCAACCCCCACCCCGTGTTCCCCGTTCCCACGCCAGCGAAATCGGCTGACCGCCAGACTTTCAAACCAGCCAATCCACGAGCAACACACCACTCACCCCACCCTCCCCCACCCCATGCGGTTTTCGGGTTTAAAAACAGCCTGTAACAGCCAAACAGGGTCCTTCCCCAAGCGGCTGAGGGACCCTGACGCATCAGCAATAAACCGCCTCTTGCCTTTGCATCGACTCAGGAGTTAGTGACTGTCTTCTTGGGGGTGCCCACCCTAGTTGGAACCCAATTTAGGGTCCAACAGATCTAGGAAGATCAAAAGTTCTCAAATAGATTCTAGCCAGAATGACCTTTTATGATGAATATTACAGTAAAATTATCAAAAGAGGACAAAAAGAGAATTCTAAAATCAAGAGAAAAGAATCAAGTAACATATAAGAGAATCTTCATTAGAATAAGAGCAGATTTTTTAATAGAACCTTACAGGCCAGGAGAGAATGGGATGGTATATTCAAAGTACTGAAAGGGAAAAAATGATAGCCAAGAATACACTGTCCAGAAAATATATCTGTCAAAAATGAGAGAGAAATAAATTCCTTCTCAGACAAAAACCTGAGAGAATTCATCACCACTAAACTTGACTTACTAGAAAAGCTCAAAGGACTCCTGTACCCGGAAGCAAAAAAACAATAATCACCATCAGAGAAACAAGAAAAAAATATGACTCACAGCTAAAGAAGATATACAAAAAAAGAAAGAGATAAGAAATGAACTATATCACTATAGAAAACACTAAATTACAATGTTAAACAATAAGAGAATACATGAATAAAGAATGGACAAAACAACCAGAAAACAATTTACCAAATGACAAGAGTAAGTCTTCACTTATCAGTGATAAGTGGAATGAAAACAAATTAAATTCCCTTTTAAAAAGATGTACACTGGCTCGGCACCTGTGGCTCAACAGGCTAAGATGCCAGCCACATACACCTGAGATGGCGGGTTCAAATCCAGCCTGGGCCCACCAAACAACAATGATGGCTGCAACCAAAAAATGGCCAGGCGTTGTGACGGGCGCCTGTATTCCCAGCTACTTGAGAGGCAGAGGCAAGAGACTCGCTCAAGCCCAGGAATTGGAGGTTGCTATGAGCTGTGATGCCATAGCACTCTAGGTGCTGATCTAGGGTGACAGCTTGAGGCTCTGTCTCAAAAATAAATAAATAAATAAAAATAAAAATAATAATAAAAAGATATAAACTAAATGAATGGATTAAAAAACATGACCTAACTATGTGCTGCCTATAGGAAACTCACTTCACCTAGAACGGTAGTTCTCATCCTTCCCAATGCTGCAGCCCTTTAATACAGTTCCTGTGAGTCTCAACCCACAGGTTGAGAACCACTGACCTAGAAAGACACATAAACTGAAAAATATACTAAAAGGATGGGAAAAGATATTCTACGCATAAAGCCAAAGGAAGCAGAAGAGCTATACTTATATCAGATAAAAGACTTTAGTCCAAAAGTGCACAAAGAGACAAAGGAGGTCATTATATAATGATAAAGGGATAAATTCAGCAAGAGTGAATCCTTAAAAAAAAAAAAATTCAGCAAGAGTATATAACAACTATAATGAATCCAACATCAGAGCACCCAGATATATAAAGAAAACATTATTAAATCTAAAGTAAGAGATAGACTCCAGTACAATAATAATTAGAGATATCTCACTCTCAAAATTGGGCAGATCATCTATATAGAAAATCAACAAAGAAATACTAGGTTTAAACTATACTTAAACCAAATTGACCTAACAGACATTTATAGATTATTGCATCTAATATCTGCAAAATACACACACTTTTCTTTCTTTTTTTTTTTTTTGTAGACAGAGTCTCACTTTATCGCCCTCAGTAGAGTGCCGTGGTGTCACACTGCTCACAGCAACCTCCAGCTCTTGGGCTTAAGCGATTCTCTTGCCTCAGCCTCCCTAGTAACTGAGACTACAGGCGCCGGCCACAGGGCCCGGCTATTTTTTTGTTTTGCAGTTCGGCCGAGGTCGGGCTTGAACCCGCCACCTTCAGTATATGGGGCCACCGCCCTACTCGCTGAGCCACAGGAGCCACCCCAAATACACACACTTTTCATCAGCACATATAACATCCTCCAGGATAGAATACATGTTAAAGCACAATACAAGTCTCAAAATATTTAAAAGAATTTGAACCATATCAAGTATCTTTTCTGAAGAAAATGGATAGAAACTAGAGAATGATAATAAGAGGAGCTTTGGATACTTCACAGACACATGAAAATTAAATAATATGCTTCTGAATGACTAATGAATAAAAAAGGAAGGAAATTTTAAAATTTCTTGGAAAAAATGAAAAATAGAAGCACAATATATCTGAACTATGGGATACAACAAAAGCAATAGTAAGAGGGAAGTTTACAGCAAAAAAAAAACTTAGATCAAAAAGTAGAAAGTTTCAATAAACAACCTAATGAGTTATGCAAAGGAAATAGAAAATCAGGAACAGATCAAATTAGGACAAGATAAGAAATAACAAAGTCATAGCAAAAATAAATTAAATTAAAACTATCAAAACAATCAACAAAACAAAAAGATGTTTTTAAAAGATTTAAAAAATTGACACAGCATTAGCTGGACTAACCAAGGAAAAGAAAGAAGATCCAAAGAAATAAAATTGGAAACAAAAAAGGAGATGTTACAACTGACACCACAGAAATACAAAGGATGATTAGAAACTATTACAAAGAACTAGAGGACCCCAAATTGGAAAACATAGCAGAAATAGATAAATTCTGAGACACATACAATCGACCAGGATTAAACCTAGAAGAAATAAAATAGCTAACTAATCCAGTTGCAAATAAAAAGATTGAATCATTAAGAAAGGTCTCCCATCAAAGAAAAGCTGAAAACCTGATAACTTCACTGTTGAATTCGATCACTTACAGAAGAACTAAGAGCAATTATTTTCAAACTCTTCCAGAAAATTAAAGAGAAGGGAATTCTTCCAAACCCATTTTACAAGGGAAGCATTACCCTGATACCAAACCCAGATAAGGACACAACAACATGAGACCCATATCCCTGATGACTATAGATGAAAGAATACCTAACACAATAGTAGCAAATTCAATTCAGCAATGCTTTGAAAAGGTAACTCACCATAATCAAGTTGGATTTATGCCATGAATGCAAAGATAGTTTAACACACACAAATTAATAAACATGATATATCACATCAATAGAATGAAGAACAAAAAACATATGATCTTCTCAAAATATGCAGAAAAAGCATTTGATAAAATTCTATATCCCTTACTGATAAAAATAACCCTAAGTCTCCACTAAAACACTTTTAGAACTAATAAACTCAGTAAAATTTCAGAATAAAAATTAACATACAAAAATAAGTATCATTTCTTTACACCAACAATGAACTAAGGGGAAAAGGAAGAAAGAAAGCAATCCTATTTACAATAGGTACAAAAATTAAATACCTACAAATAAATTTAACTCATGAGGGGAAGGATCTCTACATTGAAAACTATAAAACACTGATGAAAGAAATTGAAGAGGTCACACACAAAAAAAATAGAAAGACAACCCATCATCATGGATTGGAAGAATTAATATTGTGAAAATGACAGTACTCCCAAAATCAATCTATAGACTCAACACAATCTCTGCCAAAATACTAGACACATATTTGACAGAAATAGAAAAATAGTTCTAAAATTCATATGAAATGTCAGAAGACCTCAAAGAGCTAAAGTGATCCTAAACAAAATGATCTAAGCTGAAAATATCACACTACCTGACTTCAAAATGTACTACAAAGCTATAGCAACTAAAATAGCATGTTAGTGGCATAAAAACAAACAAATAGACCAATGGAACAACAAAAAGGACTCAGAAATAAATTCACATATTTTCAGCCAACTAAAACCAAAACATTTCAGTGGGGAAAGGGTAATCTTTTTAATAAATGGACCTAGAAAAATTGCATATCTAGATGCAGAAAAATGAAAGTAGACCCCTATCTCCCCTATCTCTGATCATAAAGAAAAATCAAATCAGCAAATAGACAACTTTCAGAACAGGAGAAAAAATTCACATGTTAAGAATCTGACAAAGAGCTAATAACTAGAATATACAAGGAACTCAAGCAAATCAGCAAGAAAAAAGAAAAAATCCCATTAATCCTTAGGCAGAAGACATGAACAGAATCTTTTCCCAAGAGGACAGATGAATGGCCAGCAAACACATGAAAAAATGTTCATAATCCCCAATCATCAGAAAAATCCAAATCAAAACCACCTTCAAGTATCACCTAACCCCAGTGAGAATAGCCCATATCACAAGGTCCCAAAGCTGCAGATCATGACATGGGCACAGAGAGAGGGGAGCACTTATGCACTATTGGTGGGATGCACACTAATACAGTCTTTTAAGAAATAAGTATGGACAAATAGCTAAAAGTAGGCCTTCCATTTGATCTCACAGTCCCATTACAGGTATCTACCCAGCAGGAAAAAAAAATCATTTTATCATAAGGACATCTACATGCGAATGTTTATAGCAGGTCAATTCACAGTTGCAAAGAGCTGGAAATAACCCATCAACCCATGAATGGATTACTAAACCATGATGTATGTATGCCATGAAATACTATTCGGCAATAAAAAAGATAGCAACTTTAAATCTTTTGTATTTACCTGAATGGATTTGGAGAATATTGTCCTTAGTAAAGTAACTCAAAAATGAAAAAGCAATCGTTTCATGTAGTCAATGCTAAATTGAAACTACTAATTAACAACTATAGGCCTATATGAAAGAAAACACAATTAAATTCAAGGGGGCAGGAGGGGTTGACTAAGTTCTCACTTAATGGGCACAATATAGGGGTACATGGCAAACCTCCTGGGTGAAGGACTCAAGTACAAATTGAACTCTACCTTCCAAATGCAAACATTGTACCCTGTGAATATATATCCTCATATTAATCTGAAAAAACCTTTTATTGTGGGTTTTTTTGTGTTTATTTTTTTGTTATTGAGTTTCCTTATATATTATGATTATTAATCCCTTGCATGCTCCATAAACACAATATAGGGTAGACACAAAGTTCATGTGCAATTTTAAATAGTTTAACATAGTAAATTGTACATGAACTTTATGGACATCCTGTATTTTGACTTTGCCTAGTTTTTTTCAAACCTTAAATAAATGCAAGCATACATTTAAGTAAAGAAAAATGAAATAAAAATGAATTACATATTTACATGTAATACTTGTAACTATGAAACTACTAGAAGGAAACATTGGGGAAATGCTTCCAGACATTCGTCTAGGCCAGTGATTTTGGTGTGTCATGAGAGGATCTTAGGAGTGCCATGAAATTTCTTTTAAAAATAACTATTTTGTATTTAACTTCTTTGAAAACAACTATTTTCAAAAGAAGTTCAAAGCAAGTAAGTATATTCTTTTTGTTTCACTCTTTTTTTTTTAACATAATTTAAGTGTGCCATGGAAGTTTAACTATGGGCTCAAGTGTGCTGTAAGATAAAAAAAAAAAAATTGAAAAATACTGGTCTAGGCAAAGATTTTTTGGTAAGACCTCAAAATACAGGCAACAAAAGCAAAAATAAATGAATGGGATTATGACAAACTAAAAACTATCTGCACGTCAAGGGAACAATCAATGGATTGAAGAGACAACCTATACAATGGGAGAAAATATTTGCAAATTATCCATTTGAGAAGGGATTAATAACCATAATATATAAGGAACTCAAATAATAACAAAAAAATTAGCTCAAAAACCCCACAAAAGCATCCAATTCGAAAATGAGAGAATGATTTGAATGGTTTTCTTTACAAAGGCTGACTGAAAACATGGATGTCTATATGAAAAATAATAGATTATCTGAACTAAAAGGATTCTTAGGGATCTCTGATCTAATCTCTTTGATTTGGACAAAGAAAAAATATGGCTGAGATGAAATGACATTTCCAAAGAAACAGAAAGTCATTAACTGAGTCCTGCCAGGAATCTGATTTTCCTATTCCAAAACTATGAGTTTTCAATACTCTAGGAACTGCAAACACTGGAGGGAAGGTTGTCATCTGACTTTTAACTCCTGAGGACATGTTGATATACCTTCCAGGGTCCAGGGAGATTTGGCTTGCACATTAACAGGTAAAACATGCTAAAGCATCTTATTTTCCCCAACTCCTTTCAGTATCTAAGTTCTATTGTGTGTTTGGTTTTAGTAAACTACTATAAATTTTCTGAATGTTTCAAAGGTAATTAGGATATAAGGGAAAGCTGCTTCACATTCAATATAGAAATACAAAGATTATAACAAAATTTCTATAAATCAAATTCCAATCCTATTGTATTTATTCTGGGATCAGCATAATTATCTCCCACTTCTTCCTGAATAATTCATCCTGAGCTGAAGATCCCTTTAAAAATTTTTTGCAAGAAAATATATATAGGTTTCTTGACTTATTCTCATGAAGGAAAAAAAAGATGTAGGGTATTCATATAAATGAAAAGTTTCATAGCTGGCACCCAACTATTAATAGGTGATACATATCTAAACATATTTAAGGTATTACTCAATTGCATTCAATAATATTTTAAGTAGGTATATCTAAAGTCAGCTTAAGACCCATGTAAAAAAAAAAAAAAAAGAACAAGTTTTGTTTGGATAGTATAGAAGTGGTAGTTCTATGATATTTGTCTTTTTTTTTTTTTTTTTGAGACAGAGCCTCAAGCTGTCACCCTGGGTAGAGTTCTGTAACATCACAGCTCACAGCAACCTCCAATTCCTGGGCTCAAGTGAGTCTCTTGCCTCTGCCTCCCAAGTAGCTGGGACTACGAGCGCCCGCCACAACGCCCAGCCATTTTTTTTTTGGTTGGAGTCATCATTGTTGTTTGGGGG
>CAUYON010061490.1:0-16949 GCA_963573935.1 Arctocebus calabarensis
GCCTGTAGTCCCAGCTGCTTGGGAGGCGGAGGCAGGAGACTCGCTTGAGCCCAGGAATTGGAGGTTGCTGTGAGCTGTGATGCCACAGCACTCTATCCAGGGTGACAGCTTGAGGCTCTGTCTTAAAAAAAAAAAGTATTCACTTTTGGGTGGTGCCTGTGGCTCAGCGGGTAGGGCGCCAGCCCCACATACTGAGGATGACAGGTTCAAACGTGGCCCCAGCCAAACTGCTGCAACAACAAAAAAAGTATTCACTTTTCTAATCACAATAATATATGTAATATAACAAATGATAGAAACTAGGCATGGTGGGCTACACTTGTAATCCTAGCTCTCTGGGAGGCTGAGGTGGGTGGATTACCTGAGCACAGGTGTTAAAGACCAGCCTGAGCAAGAGCAAGACCTAGTTTCTACTAACAATAGAAAAAAACTAGGCAGGTGAGGCAGGTGTCTATAATCCCAGTAACTTGGGAGGCTGAGGTCAGAGGATTGCTTAAGTCCTAGAGTTTAAGGTTGCTGTGAGCTATGATGACGTGTGGCACTCTACCCAGGGCAACAGAGTGAGACTGTCTCTAAAAATAAATAAGTAAATAAGTAAATATAATATATGCTCAATGTATAAAACCTATAAGACACACACAAGAAAGCACATGAAAAAGAAAAGGTACTTGTAATACCCTTATCCACAGATTACCTGAAACATTTTTGCACTTTTCTTTCTAGGCTTGTCTCCTATGTTTAACTTTTGCAACTGGAAGAACAAATTTCTCCACTCCACGCCTCTGCTTTGCCCACTCCCCACTCCTGCCTGCTGCTTATCTCCTCACCCACAGAGTCCTGGAATTGTGTCCCAGCTGGTTTTCCCACCTCCAGGCTCTCCTTCCCAGTCACCTGCACACCATGTTTCTGAGGATCTGATGCTGTCAATTCCCTGTTTAAAATGGCTTTCTATCCCCCCAGTGCCTATGGAGTAGGTTCCAAACTCTATTGCTGCATGCAAGATCCTCCATGTGATCCCAAGCCACCTGCCTGGCCTCTCACATTCTCCCCCAAGGAAAGTGCACACTTTCCTGCCTGTGTATGTCTGCTGCCCCTGATTCCGGAAGTTCTCTATGTGGGGGGGAGGTTTGGACAGAGCCTCAAGCTGTGGCCCTGGGTAGAGTGCTGTGGCATCACAGCTCACAGCAACCTCCAACTCCTGGGCTTAAGCAATTCTCTTGCCTCTTGCCTCAGCCTCCCAAGTAGCTGGGACTACAGGCACTGGCCACAATGCCCGGCTATTTTTTGGTTGTAGTTGTCATTGTTGTCCAGTGGGCGCCAGCTCTGGTGTATTAGCTGATTGAGCTACAGGCATTGAGCCTCTCTATGTGTTCTTTTCTTTTTGAGACAGAGTCTTACTTGTCGCCTTCGGTAGAGTGCCATGGCATCACAGCTAACAGTAACCTCCAACTCCTGAGCTTAGGGGATTCTCTTGCCTCAGCCTCCTGAGCAGCTGGGACTACAGGCACCCGCCACAACACCTAGCCATTTTTTTTTTTGCAGTTATTTTTTTGTTGCAGTTTTGGCCGGGGCTGGATTTGAACCTGCCACCCTCGTTATATGGGGCTGGCGCCCTACTCACTGAGACAGAGGCACCGCCCTCTCTATGCGTTCTTGATAAACTTGTATTCATTTTTCAAGACTCATCTCAAAGGTGATGCTCCCAATACTTACCCCGCAGTGTGCACCTCTGCTGGAGTTCTGATTTTATTGTGTGGTAGTGCTGGGCACATATTCATCTCTGAAACTGCGTGCTCTGCCCCAGCACCATCCAATGTCATAATCTGGGTTCCTCTCTCACCTAGATGCTCCCTAGTGCATGATATATTTTTAGTTGAGGAAAGGAACGTCTGACTGTATGTGTGTCTTGCACTTAGCTAATGCAGCAACCAGTATTTCTTGAGTATCTGCTATGTGCTTATCATTTGTGAGGCACTATTGGGTTGTCAAAAGATTAATTTTTTAATTTAATCAACAGAGTATTTTTAGTATTTAAGAATATCTGGGCGGTGCCTGAGGCTCATTGAGAAGGGCTCTGGCCCATATACCGAAGATGGCGGGTTCAAACCCGGCCTCGGCCGAACTGCAGAACAGAAAAATAGCCAGGCATTGTGGCAGGCGCCTGTAGTCCTAGCTACTCAGGAGGCTGAGGCAAGAGGATCGCCTAAGTCCAGGAGTTGGAGGTTGCTGTGAGCTGTGTGACGCCACAGCACTCCACCGAGGGTGATAAAGTGAGACTTTGTCTCTACAAAGAAAAAAAAAAGAACATCAAAGCAGGCGGCGCCTGTGGCTCAGTCAGTAAGGTGCCGGCCCCATATACCGAGGGTGGCAGGATCAAACCCAGCCCGGCCAAACTACAACAACAACAAAAAATAGCTGGACGTTGTGGTAGGCGCCTGTAGTCCCAGCTACTCGGGAGGCTGAGGCAAGAGAATCACCTAAGCCCAGGAGTTGGACATTGCTGTGAGCTGTGTGACGCCACGGCACTCTACCGAGTGTGATATAGTGAGATTTTAAATCTATATAGGAAGTTACAACTTTGTCCCATAAAAGAAATATAAACAGTATAAGCAAATTCCATTAAGTGTAAAGACAAGTGGAAGGGCAATGGCCTAGTATTGTGGACACAGCATTGGATTAGGAGCTGGGGGTCTTGGTTGTTTTCTGTCCTACCACTTATAAGCTGAATAAGCTGGGATAGATGACTTAATTAGCTCCTTGAACCTGTGTTCTCATTTGGTAAAATCAATGCTTTGGTTTCATTGCTCTCTAAGGTCACTTTCAGCTCTTTGATTCTATAACTAAGAGCTCTGGGATGCCTGTAAAGGGAGCATGGAGGCTTAGTATTGTTGCAAGAAAGCTCGTGGTGAAGGTGAAATCTGAGCTGAACTTCAACTGTAGGTGAGATTTGGATAGCCAGAGAAGAGGTGGGAAGGCATCTCAGACATGGAGAACAAGATAAACAAGGGGCAGGCAGAGGCAGGATTGGGCAGGTGTGCTTGTAGGGTGGACTAGACAAGGCTATCTATGGTGGAGAATGTTTGTTGGGGAGGATTGGGAAATACTTTGGGTAGGTTGCCTAGGGCCAGGAAGGACTTAAGAGAGAAACACTGAAATCAGTGAAGCTATTTTGGGATATTTGCAAAAGACAAGAACTAGGTAATAAGGGCAAAGATTAGGTTTGCACCCGTGGAAAATCAGAGCAGTAGTTGAAGAAAAGTTGCAAAGATAGAATCGGGAAGCTGGCTTGGCTCTGCAGTCTGAAGGAGAGGAAATCATTCAAGGACACCTCTTAAGTTTTACACAAGAGAAAATGAATAAATCAGGTTCTAATCCACATTTCAATGCCTCCTGGTGAGAGGATGGGCTGCCCCAGAGGTAGGGGTGGGGGCTACTGCAGCTCTTCTAGACACTAAACTCTTGAGGATGTCTGCAGAGAACAACATAGACTCATTATTTTTGTCTTTGTTTCTAGTGACAAGGTCTTGCTATGTTGCAAGAGGTGCACACTGGGGTGCAATCATAGTGCTCTACAGTCTGGAACTCCTGGGCTCAAGCAATCCTCCTATCTTAGCCTCCTGAGTAGTTAGGACTATAGGCATGCCCCACCATGCCTAGGTCACTTTTTTTTTTTTTTTCTTCAGTTTTTGGCTAGGGCTGGGTTTGAACCTGCCACCTCTGGCATATGGGGCTGGCGCTCTACTCCTTTGAGCCACAGGCACAGCCCAACCTAGGTCACTTTTTTAACTTTTTAATTTAATTTAATTTTTTTTGAGACAGAGCCTCAAGCTGTCCCCTTGGGTAGAGTGCCGTAGCATCACAGCTCCCAGCAACCTCCAACTCCTGGGCTCAAGCGAGTCTCCTGCCTCCGCCTCCCAAGTAGCTGGGACTACAGGCATCCACCACAATGCCTGGCTGTTTTTTGGTTGCAGCCGTCATTATTGTTTGGCAAGCCTGGAGTGGATTCGAACCCGCCAGCTCAGGTGTACGTGGCTGGCGCCTTAGCTGCTTGATCCACAGGCACTGAGCCACTTTTTAAAAATTTTTTAATAAGAATTGTTAGTGTGCTTTGAAGTCTTCTGAGTTTGTACTATACTTTGAAACTTTCAAACTTCATCTTTTTTTTTTTTTTTTCTGAGACAGAGCCTCAAGCTGTCACCCTGGATAGAGTGCAATGGCATCACAGCTCACAGCAACCTCCAACTCCTGGGCTCAAGTGATTCTCCTGCCTCCGCCTCCCAAGTAGCTGGGTACAGGTGCCCACCACAATGCCTGACCATTTTTTGATTGCAGCCATCATTGTTGTTTGGCGGGCCTGGGCTGGATTCAAACCTACCAGCTCAGGTATCCGTGGCTGGTGCCTTAGCCGGTTGAGCCACAGGCGCGAGCACAAACTTCATCTTAATTCAGGAACTCATACAGTTTTTTTTATACTCAGAAATTAAAATTAAATCTACAGTATCTAAATTTAAAGATTTAGAGGAATATTATCATTGATTTTATATGTAGATTTCATTAAAATGTTATTCCAAACATTAATCTGTCTCGGAAGAAGATCTGGGTAGCTATAGGATACAGGTGAGGAGAAGACATATTATTTGTTCCAAATAAATTAAAAAGTGTAAACTATTAAAGCATTGAAGAGAAATGTCTTATTGGTTTCTTACCTTTATTAGTTAACATATATTCATAGCTTAGTGTTTAGGGCGCTGGCCACATGCTCTGGGGCATGTGGGTTCAAACTTGGCCTGGGGTCTGCTAAACAACGACAAAATTAGCCAGGCATTGTGTGGCGAGCGCCTTTAGTCCCAGCAACTAGGGAGGCGAGGCTAGAGAATCGCTTGAGCCCAAGACTTTTGAGTTTGCTGTGAGGTATGACCCCACTGCACTCTACCGAGGTTAACAAACTAAGACTCTGTCCCCATAAAAAACAAAATAGCCAGGCATTCTGGTGGGTGCCTATAGTCCCAGCTACTTGGGAGGCTGAGACAAGAGAATCACTTGAACCCAAGAGTTTGAGGTTGCTGTGAGCTATGACGTCAAAGCACTCTTCCAAGGGTGACAATAAAAAATAAATAAATAGTCTCGGTGCCTGTGGCTCAACATACACCTGACCTGGCAGGTTCGAATCCAGCCCGGGCCTGCCAAACAACAATGGTGGCTGCAACCTAAAAATGGTCGGGCGTTGTGGCAGGCTCCTGTTAGTCCCAGCTACTTGGGAGGCAGAGGCAAGAGACTTGCTTGAGCCCAGGAATTGGAGGTTGCTGTGAGCTGTGATGCCACAGCACTCTCTCCAGGGTGACAGCTTGAGGCTCTGTCTCAAAAAAATAATAATAAAATAAAAATAAATAAATAAATAAATAAAATAACCTGTTTTCTTTTTCTTTTTCTTTTTTTTTTTTTTTGGGAAAAAGCCTCAAGCGTTCACCCTGGGTAGAGTGCTATGGCATCACAGCTCACAGCAACCTCCAATTCCTGGGCTCAAGCCAGTCTCTTGCCTCCGCCTCCCAAGTTGCTGGGACTACAGGTGCCCGCCACAACACCCGGCCATTTTTTGGTTGCAGCCGTCATTGTTGTTTGGCGGGCCCGGGGGCTGGATTCGAACCCGCCAGCTCAGGTGTACGTGGCTGGTGGCTGGCGCCTTAGCCCGTTGAGCCACAGGCGCCGAACCCTTTTTTTTTTTTTTTGAGATAAGAGTCTCACTATATTGCCCTTGGTAGAGTGCTGTGACATCACAACTCACAGAAATCTCAAACTCTTGGACTTATGTGATTCTCTTGCCTCAGCCTCCCAAGTAGTTGGGACTACAGGTGCCCGCCACAATGCCTGGCTGTTTTTGTTGTTGTTGCAGTTGTTTAGTAGGCCAGGGCCAGGTTCAAACCTGCCTACCTTGGTGTATATAACCAGCACCCTAACCACTAAGCTACAAGGGCTGAGCCATAAGTTTTCATTCTTCAACAAACAACTCATGTAGCAAAAATTATTCTGTGATGCTATAAACTGTAAAAAAGGATAATGTTTTCTTATCAGGAAATTTACAATCCAGCAAAAGAGATGGAAGTAAGGAAACTGTTATACTGTAAGTTATTTGTCTTAGTTGGTGACTAATAATACAGAGGCATGCTTAGATGTGATTCAGAAGAGGATGAAATGAAGGACTTTGTACAGAGGGGGAACAAAGCCAACAAGGGATAAAGTTAAAGGGAAACAACAAGGGACTCTGGGGTACTCTAGAGCCAGAGACAGGCAGGGAGTCATTATCTCCTGTAGGCCTGAAGAGACAAGGGGTAGCAGCAGTGGTTTTGTTTTGTTTTGAGATAGAGTCTCATTCAGTTGTCCTGGGATAAAGTGGTGTGGTGTCATAGCTCATAGCAACTTCAAACTCTTGGGTTCTGGTGGATCCTCTTGCCTCAGCCTCCCAAGTAGCTAGCACTAAGGCACTGGCCACAATGCCCAGCTTGTTATTTTATTTTTTTTGTATTTTTGGTAGAGATGAGGTCTAGCTCTAGCTCAGGCTAGTCTCAAACTCCTGTACTCAAGCAATCCACCTACCTCAGCCTCCCAAAGTGCTAGGATTAAATGTGTGAGCCACTGTGCCAGGTTTGGCAGCAGCGTTAATGAAGTCCCAGAAAGAGAGCACCAAAGGAGAAGAGACCTCTCTGCCAGGGTGATAGTCACAGAAAAAGGTAGTCAGAGCCCACTCTAAGGGACAAAGCAGCGTAAGAAACACCCCATCCTCTCTCCTGATGCCTTCTGATTGCTTAGCAGTGCCTCTAAGTGGCCCAGCCACTTAGCACGCAGATGAAGGGCACCTGAGTGATGGAGTTTAGGAGTTGGCCTCTTGGGTCACTTAACAGAATGGAGAAAAAGTCAGAGAATGGATGACAGGGGTCAGAGAATAACCATCAAATAACCACAATGTGCTAGTCTATGATAAAGGTACAGAGGACAGGAAACCAGGAGAGGCAGAGCTCAGGGATCCCACGCTAGGGAGACTGGGTAGCCAAGAGCCAGAGCATTATATTTACAGAGATGTAAGCTTGAAGTGATGGGGCCGTTGCTAGAGGGAGGTTTGGGATGAAACTGGCTGCAGGTAATCAGAATACAAGTTATTTAAATAATATAAAATTTATTTGTCACAGAGAGGAATAGTGCAATGGAAGGTAAATGTGGGGGCTTTACAGTTGTTAGGGGCTCTGCCTTCCCAACACACGGCTGCTACCCCTGGTCCCCAGCCATCACTTCTATGTCCATCAGCAGGAAGGAGGAGAGAATGGATGTTGGAACGTTTGTTTTTAGAGGGCAGGGAATTGCTAATATACCTCAATCCTCACTATTCAGTTCAACCCCCAGTTATACACCAGAAACCCAGTGTTTTACAGATATGGGACCTACATTTAGGAATAGCTTTGCTATATAGATGAAATGTAATGCTTGTGTTTTTCAGAATATGGAAAGCTTTTTGTATGCACACTTTGCATATTACTATTTTTGCATGTCAAGACTATGTGAGGCTCGGCACCTGTGGCTCAATGGGCTAAGGCGTCAGCCACATACACCTGAGCTGGTGGGTTCGAATCCAGCCTGGGCGTCAAACAACAATGACGGCTGCAGCCCCAAAATGGCTGGGTGGGGGTTGGGCGCCTGTAATCCCAGCTACTTGGGAGGCAGAGGCAAGAGACTCTCTTGAGCCCAGGAGTTGGAGGTTGCTGTGAGCTGTGATGCCATGGCACTCTATCCAGGGTGACAGCTTGAGGCTCTGTCTCAAAAATATATATATATATTAAAAAAAAAACAACTCTGTGTGAAAGAAGGAAATAACTAATCAAAATAGAATAGACCAAAAGTGATCAATCCTCTTTTGTGAAGGAGCAACGTAAAACTAGACAGTTTTAGATAATTCTGGGAGCAAACTACATTGGTAAATTTCTGATATATGGAATATATATTTCTGTGTGTATATATATAGAGAGAGGTCTGACAATTAAGTTCTCCAACTCATCTTAGGAAAAAATTCTATAGGCTTGGCATCCATAACTCAGTGGTTAGGGTGACAGCCACATGTACTGAGGCTAGCAGGTTCGAACCCGGCCCAGGCCTGCTAAACAACAATGACAACTACAACAAAAACATAGCCAGGAGTTGTGGTGGGCGCCTGTAGTCCCAGCTACTTGGGTGGCTGAGGCGGGAGAATCGCCTAAGCCCAAGAGTTTGAGGTTGCTGTGAGCTGTGATGCCACAGCACTCTACTGAGGGTGACATAGTGAGACTGTCTCAAAAAAAAAGAGAGAAAAAATTCTACATACCTCATTGGTGAATATCATTAGGGTCACCTTCAAAGTACTCTTACTGGAAAGCTATGCACGCATACCAGCACCTAAACACCCTTCAAAGCAGTTTTGGCAATCTTTTTCTGGAATGGCTACCAAAGCTGTCATTGTATTATTCTTAATGTCCTGAATGTGATCAAATGTCTTCCTTTTAATATTTCTTTTATCATCAGGTGAAGAAAAATGTCACTGGAGGCCAAATCAGGCGAGTAAGGAGGATGTTCCAATACAGTTGTTTACTGGCTAACAACTCCCTCGCAGACAGTGCTGTTTGAGCTGGTGCATTGTCACGATGCAAAAGCTGTTGGCCAAGATCTTCAGTTAAAATTTCCCTAAGTGTTTACTTGGTCTGCTATGCCTCTCATAGACAGCCAGTGATTTTTTTTTTTTTGCAGTTTTTTGGCTGAGGTCAGGTTTGAACCTGCCACCTCCGGTATATGGGGTCAGCAACCTACTCCTTTGAGCCACAGGTGCTGCCAACAGCCAGTGATTTTGATCCACAATTTGGTGATTTTTTTTTTCTTTTTTTTGAGAGAGTCTTACTCTGTCACCTCGGCATCATGTCCACAGCAACCTTAAATTCTTGGGCTCAAGTGATCCTCCTCCCTCAGCCTCCTAGAGTGGCAGGATTAACAGGCATGAGCCACCACACCCAGCCAATATTGTGAATGTTTGCAATGTTTTCATCAGTTCTTCCCTTTACTGCCCATCCTGACCTCTCTTCATCAGTGATGCTTTCTCTCCTTTCAGATGTTTGATCTCAGTACAAATGTTTAATCTATTTGTACACATTTTCTTCATGGCACTATTACCATAAACTTGGACTAACATGTCCCTGATTTCACTTCCACTTCTGCTGAGTTTAACAAGAAATTCACAAATGTTTGTTCATCCTTCTAATTTAAGCTCCAATATTCTTACTATAGCACACAAAAACCCAATAATGAACAGTGTTCAGCAGGACTCCACCACACGTTGGCATGATCACAGCAGTGAGACGCTGATATACCAAGGTTATGAATCCTGGACAAATTGCTTGTACAGAGCTGCCAACGTAAACTCATGGCAGCAAGTTTGTGAACATAATTATTAGACATCATGGATAAATATGCAGTGTTCATAAGCTGAGACTAAGAAGTATATTAAAGGAAAGTGGGCATGGTATTTGGTATAATAGAAAGTCAATTGAAGGCTTGGTGCCTGTGGCTTAACGGGCTAAGGCACCAGCCACGTACACCTGAGCTGGTGGGTTCGAATCCAGCCCGGGCCCGCCAAACAATGATGACGGCTGCAACCAAAAAATGGCTGGGTATTGTGGCGGGCACCTGTAGTCCCAGCTACTTGGGAGGTGGAGGCAAGAGACTCGCTTGAGCCCAGGAATTGGAGGTTGCTGTGAGCTGTGATGCCATGGCAATCTATCCAGGGTGACTGCTTGAGGCTCTGTCTCAAAAAAAAAAAAAAGTCAATTGAAGACCAGGGCATGGTGGGTCACTCCAGGAATTCCAGCACTCTGGGAAGCTGAGGTGGGAAGATCCCTTGAGCTCATGAGTTGAAGACGAGTCTGAGCAAGAGTGAGATTCATCTTACCAAAAATAGAAAAATCAGCCAGGTGTGGTGGTGGCATATCTGTCTGTAGTCCTAGCTTCTTGAGCGGCTGAGGCTCTCTTGAACCCAGGAGTTTGAGGTTGCAGTGAGTGATGATGATACCATCTCACTCTAGCTGGAGTGACAGAGTGAGACCCCGTCTCCACCTAAAAAAGAGGAGAGAAAGAGAGATTGATCCCCAGCCAGTTGCATACAAGAAAGTCAGGAAGATGCTGGAAACTGAAAGAGAATCTCCTCTCCTTAAAAGTGCTGAAAACATAGCCGGGTGTTGTGGTAGGTGCCTGTAGTCCCAGCTACTCGGGAGGTTGAGGCAAGAGAATCGCCTAAGCCCAGCAGTTGGAGGTTGCTGTGGGCTGTGTGATGCCACGGGACTCTACTGAGGGAGATAAAGTGAGACTCTGTCTCTATTAAAAAAAAAAAAAGTGCAGAAAACATTGTCTCAGAGGAAAGGAAAGCAGGAAATAGCCATACAAGCGAGTCTCCCTGGACC
Organism: Arctocebus calabarensis; assembly: GCA_963573935.1. Lineage (NCBI taxonomy): Eukaryota > Metazoa > Chordata > Mammalia > Primates > Lorisidae > Arctocebus > Arctocebus calabarensis. Next base: position 10,464 of record CAUYON010061490.1, read on the forward strand.
AGCTCAGGATAGGCATGTCATAGGAGATGTAAAAACATGCGTGGGCAACTGACTGCCCAAGACAAGCAGACGTCATGCACCAACCTTGCTGAGCTAGGAATTAACCCCATAAAACTGAGAGCCAGGCATAGGGAAGAAAGAGGTCTCTTTTTTTTCCCCTGCAATTTGCAGGAGACTCTTTTTTTTCCCCCCTCCAGTTTTAGCTCTCATATTTCTTACTAAACCAGATCAAAAAGAACTATAGATATCCATTTCAACTGATTTTCTGTTCCTATGGAACTAAAAACCACAAGCTGAAACTCGACATTCTAGTCCTTAAAGAACAACCACTGAGCAGACAAATGCATAGTTATGTGCTAAAGTGTAACTTTGCCAGGATTAGAACAGAACTGAAGTTATTGACAAGAATTTAGGGATATCCTTCCATGAAGAAGTGGATAAGACTGTCAGACCTGGAGCCATTTTATTCGGTTCAGCTTAATATTCCTTACAAAATATTTAAGAAATGAGGGTGCCTGTTGCTCAGTGGTTAGGGCGCCGGCCACACACACCGAGGCAGGTAGGTTCAAACCCAGCCCAGGCCTGCTGTTGAATTACAACAAAAAGATGGCTGGGTGTTGTGGCAGGCGCTTGTAGTCCCAGGTACTTGGGAGGGTGAGACAAGAGAATTGCTTAGGTCCAAGAGTTTGAGGTTGCTGTGAGCTGTGACACTACAGTACTCTACCCAGGGTGACAGCTTGAGACTCTGTCTCAAAAAAGAAAAAAATACATATATATTTAAGCAGCTATCATCTGTGCGCTGGGCACTGAATTAAGCTTGAAGAACACAGAGTTATATCAGATATATGGACATTGTCCTCATACAGCCAATACAGATATGTAATTCAAATTGACTACATTGTATAAGAGGTTCTCAGTATTAAGGCAAGTAAAGGGAGTCTGTGGTTCCAAGAGATGAGCCTGGTAAGTAATAATATAGGCATTTCACTAAGGTAAGAATTTGCCACCAGCTCTGCACAGTTGCACACTATTTGAAGATGTCAGATCGGTCCGTCCCCGAGTGGTTTGTTTTAGGTTAGTGGTATGATACAGACACAAATACCTTCATACCTCCCTGATCTGTATTCACAGACCTCCGTCTGAGTTCCCTGAAGTCACTGACTCTCCCACACTGTAGCATCTGGAAATAAATGTTTTCCAAGTGATCTAGATTCTGTGGAATACAAACACTTAAATCAGTAACAGCTCTGAAATGGACAAACTTTCTGAGCTGCCGTCAGCCTTCAGTCAGTCCCTCCTGTAGTTGGTGACAAGCGGCAGGCCTGGGTGGTTTGTCCTGAGAAGCACAAAGAGCCCAGTCAGATGTACAGACTCTGAAGGGGCCGGCTTGGGTTGCAACGTGGCTGCAGCACCTACCTACTGGCCGTGTGACTTGAGCAAGTTATTCCCCCGTGCACTTCCAGTGGCACCTGTCCTTAGGGTTCTGTGATGACTAGATGGGCGACTAGATGGGCATCTACACGTGAAACACCTGAAACAATACTCAGCCCGCAGTGAGGGTCTCATCAATGGTAGTGACTTTTTTTTTTTTTGAGACAGAGTTGCTTTGTCACCCTCGGTAGAGTGCTATGGCATAAAAGCTCACAGTGCCCTCAAACTCTTGGGCTTAAGTGATTCTCATGCCTCAGCCACCCAAGTAGCTGGGACTATAGGTGCCCACTACAATGCCTGGCTATTTTTAGAGACGAGGTCTCACTGTGGCTCAGGCAGGTCTCAAACCTGTGAGCTCAGGCAATCTACATGCCTCGAACTCCCAGAGTGCTAGGATTACAGGCATGAACCACTGAGCCGGGCCTGGGCTCCTGTTTTTCTTAGGAGCAGCTGCAGACTGGGTCCCTCAGGCCTCCACCTATTGCCTTGGGAGCAGCAGTCCATATATTGTAAAGACAGGTTTCCCCGAGGGCCCCAGGAAGCCAGGAAATGGCATGGTCAGTGAGTTGGCTGTTCTAAGCTCAGGAATCTGTATATTATTGACTCTTTTAGTTTCCCTTGTTTATTTTTCTTTTTGGCTTCCCTTAATTTTTAGGAAAGTTCCTTTGGCAAATTCCCACTAGTCCACAACTATGTTCTGAAGAGAAAGGAAGAGGCACTGTTTTCCAGCTTGGCCAAAGGGAAACGAGGAGTCTTGCCACCACTTGCCCAAGTGCTCACAGACAGCGGAGGTAACCAGGATCAGCACAGACTGGACCTGGCCCCTCTGCTGTGCCCACTCAGAGAAGTTCCCAGCATGCTGGGGTCACTGTGTGACCTCAGCAGGCCTGTGGGAGGAGGGAGGCGATGTGAAGATCGCTCCCCTCACAATACAGGGGCACAGCATTGCTGTGCTGGCAAATTCATCTCCTTGGCACAGGCTGGTACAGCAGAGTCCAGTTTATTCAATTTATTTGACTAGGGAGTCAGAATTTGGAAGTTACCATTATGTTAAAACCAAACTAATAATACTGGCACTTTTAACATTATTTAGTTAGTAATTTATTTAATTTATAGCTTGGTCCTTTTTTTTTTTGAGATGGGGTCTTGCTTATGTTACCCAGCCTGGTCTCAAACTCCTAGACTCAAGGATCCACCCACTTCAGCCTCTTACATGCTGGGATTATGTTTTTTTTAAAGGTAGCTTAGAAAAGAAGATGGAAGAGTTGTATAAGATTTTATCACCGTTTGGGCGGCTCCTGTGGCTCAGCGAGCAGGGCACCGGCCCCATATACCGAAGGTGGAGGGTTCAAACCTGGCCTCGGCCGAACTGCAAAACAAAAAAATAGCCGGGCGCTGTGGCGGGCGCCTGTAGCCCCAGCTACTAGGGAGGCTGAGGCAAGAGAATCACTTAAGCCCAAGAGCTGGAGGTTGCTGTGAGCAGTGTGACGCCACGGCACTCTACCCAGGGCGATCAAGTGAGACTCTGTCTCTACAAAAAAAAAAAAATCCTTAACTAATTACATCTGCAAAGACCCTGTCTCTAAATAAGGTCATGTTCTGTGGTTTTGGTAAATACAAATTTGGGAAGACACTATGCAGCCAGCTACACACACCATGCTATGACAATGGTCATACCAAATCCAGACTTTCTCTTAAGAGGCTTGAGGTCTCCTAGGGAAACAGAGCATCTCCCTTAATGATCCCAAAGTCCCCATATATCCAGTTGTTGCTAGATCCCTTTTAGAGGTTGGATCACACCAAGAGAACCAGATCATTCACACGAAAGCTTCTCTCTCTGCCCCTTTTCTCTCTCCTTAGCACTGGGGGAGATGGTGCTTTTCTTTATTCCACATCTTTTCCTGAGCTCTCTTTATACTCACAATAAAACCTCCATGATCTACGCTGCCTAGGTCCAGTTTGGCTCTCACTATGCAAGGAGAGGATTTGAGACTCTAGAAAACGTTTTCTCTTCAACTAAGTCTGGCTTTCAAGACTAGTACTGCTTATGCATTTTTAAAAATTGAATTTCATTTGGAGTTTAAAACTAAACTATGACCTTTTTCCATGGACCATCCTCACCTTTCTTTGAGACACTGATTCATATTGGTGTGCCGGACCTGGAGACCATCAAGAATGAAAGAACAGTGCTTTGGTCTAACAGCACCAGTAGACCCAGTGTGCATAGTATGTGGGGGATGAAAAGGACACATGATCCCCTGGAGGACTGTGCCCTAGGCATCAGCAGTCACAACATCAGCACCTTACCTAGCACACAGTAGATGCTCATTATATATGTGCTAAATGACTGTGGGGGACTGGAAGGCTCAGTGATGGGGATGACTTTCCCTCTGGAAGGGGAAAAGTGCAAAGGTAGGGAGGCATGAACGAGAGTGAGGTCTCAGAAATGGTGAGGAGTCCCCATGACAGCTGGATAGAGGGACACACAGCTGGAAAGGTCAGCTGCGGCAAACACTGAAGGCCCTGAGTGATGTGCTGCAGAGGTGGGATTCCAATGGGAAGGAAATGGAGAGAACTGATACAGCCTGAAAATGTGCTTCAAGAGCATTTCACAATGTCATGCTTTATTGTCCCTAACAGATTAGTTGGAAAACCAGCATGTCTTGAGGAGGGGGTCTTCTTGAAGGCTGATGTCAGCAGATATAACTGTGTCATTCCTATTTTCCTAAATATTTTCCTTGGCCTTATCTTAATAGACTTAGTGCTAGACCCAACCATGGTGGCATTTCAAAGATTCTTATGTTCTTACCTTACACTAAGCCAAGGGAAAACACTACATGGTGAACTAGGCTGCAATCTAGGAACATTCCAAGGAAACAAATTACTTCACAACTAAGAAATGCTTCATTTTTCCAAAATGGTCAATACAAATCAAATACTATATATACATATACATATATATATACATTACTTTGTATATAAATGATATATATACACTATATATAGTATAACTGTATATATCATATATACTATTTATAGATACTATAGATATATAGTATAACTATATCAAATGGTAAATATATTTGTTCATCAAATTCAAGTTTTGTCATCCTCACGACCACAAATGTAAATATTTTTACTAGTCTTTGTCCATAACAAAACAGATTAGCTTACCCCAAAAGAAGGATTTATATCAGTACTTTTTCTCTGCCTTTTAGTGAAACATTGTCTGCTCTGGCATAAAGGGTTTGTGATAGAATTTTTTTTTCTAGTCCTCAAATAAGATAAAGCCAATTTGTTCAAAATTAAAAAGTACCTTCCTGTTTTAAATACTGCCAGGCATAATACTGTCCCTGAGTGTCCCATTAGCCTAAGGATATTCAAGCACATATTAAACTTGCAATGATTATGGGATGATGCACCTACCTCTATGCACAGAAACTTGAGAATTTTTTCCCTAATGCTTTATACCCTGTATATTATAACTCTCTTTTCAAGGGCAGAATTGAACAAAAATGAAGCTGAAAATTATAATAAAATACCTTTTAAAACATTAATAATAATGGTAATATCAATATACAAATATTCTCTAAAAATTGTACACTAAGTTTTCAAAGGACTTGTAGTTATAAGTGAGACTAATGCAGTTATGAAAGAGTTGTGTTAGGGAACCCATCTAGGTTAATCTTGGAGATACACAGAGAGTGGGATATGATCCAGAACATCACCTATACTGGACCAGGGAGGGTCTAATATAAATTCATATCCTGCTTATTCTTAATTTACAAAGTCTTTCAAATTCAGCCTTTGTTATGCAGTCCCATTGCCACCAACCTAAATCCAAGTTCCATGGCATTAAAAGTAGCCTCCTATAATCATCACTCATTTCATCAGTTTTTAACAGAGAGTGGAACCAAATTAGCTAAGGAGCTTTTTCTAAATACAGATTCCTTGGGCTCCACACCAGAACTATTGAATCAGAATCTCCAATAACGGAGGTCCAGGCATAGTTAATTCAAGTTTCTCCACATGTAGATAGGTATGATGATGTGACCTATAGTCCCAGATACTCAGAAGCTAAGGTGGGAGGATCCCTGAGCCCAGGAGTCTGAGGCCACAGTGAGCTGTGCCTACATCAGTGCATTCCAGGCTCAATAACAGAACAAGAACCCATCCCTAATTCACCACATAAATAGAAGCAAAAACAAAGACCATACAATTCTCTCAATAGTTGCAGAAAAAGCATTTGACAAAATTCAGCATGCTTTTCTGATAAGAACACCTAAGAAAATAGGCATAGATGGGACTTTCTTAAACTGATAGCAGCCATCTGTGACAAACCCACAGCCAATATCATACTGAATGGAGTAAAATTGAAAGCTTTTCCACTTAGAACTGGAACCAGACAAGGAAGTCCACTATCTATATTACTATTCAACATAGTGCTGGAAGTTGTAGCCAATGCAATCACACAAGAGAAGACTATTAAGGACATTCAGATGGGAGCAGAAGAGGTCAAACTCTCGCTCTTTGTTGATGATCTGATTGTATACCTAGAAAACCCCAGAGACTCAACTACAAGACCTCTGCAAGTGATTAAGAAATACAGTAACATTGCAGGATATAAAAACAATGTCCACAGTTCAGTAACCTTTGTATATGCCAATAACAATCAAGCTAAGGAGCAAATCAAGAACATAATTCCCTTCACAGTTGCTTCAAAGTAAATGAAATACCTGAGAATATATCTAACAAAGGAGGTGAAGTATCTCTAAAGAGAGAATTATGAAACCCTTAGAAAAGCAATAATAGAAGATATTAACAAAAATAGAAGAATATACCATGCTCTTTTCTGGGAAAAAAAAGCAACATTGTTAAAAATGTATACACTACCCAAAACAATCTACAGGTTTAATACAATCCCCATTAAAATACCAACATCATACTTTGAAGAACTCAAAACAAAAATAGTTCTTTGTTTTATATGGAAACAGAAAAAATCTCATGTAGCCAAGGCAATTCTTTTTTTTACTATTAAGTCATAAATACATAAAT
>CAUYON010061491.1:0-11849 GCA_963573935.1 Arctocebus calabarensis
TTTTTTTTGGTAGAGACAGCGTCTCACTTTATCGCCCTGGGTAGAGTGCCGTGGCGTCACACTGCTCACAGCAACCTCCAGCTCTTGGGCTTAAGCGATTCTCTTGCCTCAGCCTCCCTAGTAGCTGAGACTACAGGCGCCCGCCACAGCGCCTGGCTATTTTTTTTTTTTTTTTTTTTTGCAGTTCGGCCAAGGCCGGGCTTGAACCTGCCACCTTCGGTATATGGGGCCGGCGCCCTACTCGCTGAGCCACAGGAGCCACCCAAAAGCTAATACTTTTTGAGTCCTTATTATGTACCTTACTTAAAGAGTTTTACCAGTATTAATTCATTTAATCTTTACTGCAACTCTATTTTTTTAATTTTTTTATTTTTTTGCAGTGGCTGGGCTTGAACCTGCCACCTCCAACATATGGGGCCTGCGCACTACTCCGTTGAGCCACAGGCGCCGACCATTCACTGCAACTCTAAAAGCTACTATCATTATAGATGAGTAAATTGAGACACAGATAAATAACATGCCCACATTACATAGTAAGTAGGAGGGACAAGATTTGATCCTATTGAGTCTGGCTCATAGGATCTTAACTACTTAAGTTCTGTAAATTCTCTTTAATAGTTTATTCATTTTTCTCTATTCTCAATGCCTTAGTTCAGGCCACTATCTCCCCCTCTCTCTTGGATTACAAAACAGCTTCCTATCTGGGCTGAATAACCATCCAGTAATTCTTGCACATTCTGAGTGTTGTTTTTAAAGAAATCTGATTATGGCCTGCTTAAAACTGCTCAAAATATTTCCCAGTATCTTATGGACAAAACCTACTTTCTTTATATGACACTTCATATCTAACATGATTGCTGGTTTTTCTAGTCCTCTCTGGTCAATATACCTCTTACGGACTCTGTGCTCTAGCCATACTGAACAAATTACAAAACCTTAGTCACATTTCTGAACCTCTGTACCTTTCTGTTCTCTGCCTGGAAAAATCTTTCCTTGCTTCCTCCTACTTTTTTTTGTTCTCAGACCTTACTAATGGGGTTATTTTCTCCAAGAAAAGTTCCCTAAACCTTGTACTCCAGCCTCCCCAAATCTACAGTATGCTAAATCAGCCTACACTTAACCAATTTTTTTTTTTTTGGTAGAGATAGAATGTTACTTTATCGCCCTCAGTAGAGTGCCGTGGCGTCACACAGCTCACAGCAACTTCCAACACCTGGGCTTAGGCAGTTCTCTTGCCTCAGCCTCCCAAGTAGCTGGGACCACAGGCGCCGGCCACAAAACACTTAACCAATTTTTTTATGTGTGTGTGTATACAAACTCCTGAGCTCTAGAAATCCACTGCACCTGGCCCCACAATTATACTTTTAATATACTGAATGTACTGTACTTTAGAATGTCTTTCCCTTACAAGATTTCCTTAAGAGGAAGAATTTTATCTTAATAAATTACTGTGTGCCTAAGATAGCTCAGTATTTGCCATACAAAAGGCAACTAATACTTTAGTTTGAATTAAAGAATCTCAGCTCCTCACTTACTAAGAGAACCAACAGGCAAGTCACTTTCCCCAAGGCCTCAATTCACTCATCTGTAAATTAGTGATATAACCATTACTTATCTTGCAAGGCTGTCATAATCTGCTAAGATACTATACTGTCTGTATGTATGTACTCTGGAAACCACAGCATGCTACACAATGTTGGCTGTCATAATCTATTTTTATAAATGAAGAAACTAAGCCCCAGAGAGATGAAGCTAGTTGCCCATTTGATAGTTACTGAGTAACAAAGTTAGAAACTCCGATCCTCTGACTCCTAATCTTGGGCCTTTTACATTATACTACTTCATGCTGATTTAACGTTACCAGTGTGAAGAGAAGGGGTAGAAATAAGCTAAACATTTTTAGCTCTAATAAACAACAAAAATCATCAATATGAGATTTTAAAAAATCGAGCAATAGCTTGGCAAGAAATTGAGAGAATATGTAATAGTATCATCTAACATAGTGGTTCTCAACCTGTCGGTCACAACCCAAAGGAACTGTATTAAAGGTTCTCAGCATTAGGAAGGTTGAGAACCACTGATTTAACACATTATGGTTAATATATACATATATTCTTTTCTATTTTTTTATTTATTGGAGACAAAGTCTCACTATGTCACCCTGGGTAGAGTGCCATGGCATCACAGCAACCTCAAATTCTTGGGCTTAAGCAATTCTCTTGCCTCAGCCTCCCAAGTAGCTGGGACTACAGGCATCCACCACAATGCCCAGCTATTTTTTTTTTTTTTAAGAGACAGAGTCTCACTTTGTTGCCCTTGGTAGAGTGCCGTGGCATCACAGCTCACAGCAATCTCCAGCTCTTGGGCTTAGGCAATTCTCTTGCTTCAGCCTCCCAAGTAGTTGGGACTACAGGTGCCCACCACAACACCCAGCTATTTTTATTGTTGTTGCAGTTTCGCTGGGGCCCCGCCACCCTGGGTATATGGGGCAAGTGCTTTACTCACTGAGCCACAGGCGCTGCCACCGCCCAGCTATTTTTTTGTTGTACTTGTCATTGTTGTTTGGCAGCCCTGGTGTATGTGGCTGGTACCCTAGGTGCTGAGCTACAGGGGCCAAGCCTGTGTGTGTGTGTGTGTGTGTATTTTTTGTTTGTTTGTTTTTGTTTTTTAAAGGAACCATGTCCATTTTTTTTTTTGGCTGGGGCTGGGTTTGAACTTGCCACCTTTGGAATATGGGGCTGGTGCCCTACCCCTTTGAGCCACAGGCACTGCCCCCTATAATATATATATATGTTTTTGAGACAGAGTCTCACTATGTCACCCTCAGTAGAGTGTGGCATCACAGCTCACAGCAACTTCAAACTCTTGGGCACAGTGAATCTCTTGCATTCACCACCCAATTAGCTAGGGGAGACTACTGGCACCCACCACAATTCCCGGCTATGTTTTGTTGCAGTTGTCATTGTTGTTTAGCAGGCCTGGGCTGGGTTCGAACCCACTGGCTCCCGTTTATGTGTCCGGCGCTAACCACTGAGCTACGGGCACCGAGCCTATGGTTAGTATATTAAAAGCATCCTTCTAACTACTTAACATATGTTAGTTCAATCTACACAATCATTCCATTGGATTATCCATGTTTTATAAAATTTCTATGCTTACAAAATTTTACAATTAATTTAATTTTTTATATGTTTACTCTTTTATTTTTTTGGAGACAGAGTCTTACTCTCTTGCCCCAAGCTGGAGTGCTCAGGTGTTAGCCTTGCTCACAACAACCTCAAACTCCTGGGTTCAGGTGATCTTCCCGCCTCAGCCTCCCTGAGTACCTGGGACAATGCCCAACTAATTTTTCTATTTTAGGTAGAGACAGGGTAGGTTGTCTCAAACTCCTGAGCTGAAGCAATCCAACCGCCTTGGCCTCCCAGAGTACTAGGATTACAGGTGTGAGCCACCATACCTGGCCCTAATCATTTTTTTTTTTTTTTTTGGAGAGTCTCATTTGGTCACCCTTGGTAGAGTGCCCTGGCATCTTTAGCTCATAGAAATCTCAAACGCTGGGGCTCAAGAGATCCTCCTGTCTCAGCTTCTCAAGTAACTGGGACTACAGGTGCCTGCCACAATGCCCAACAATTTTTGTTTGTTTGTTTTTTAGAGATGGGGTCTTGCTCTTGCTCAGGCTGATCTCAAACTCCTGAGCTCAGGAAATCCATCCGCCGTGCCCTTCTAGAATGCTGGGATTAAAGGCATGAGGTGCAATGCCTGGCCCTCCAACTTCATTTTTCAAAAGAAAGCATCATCATCACAATTTCACTCTTTTCTTTTAATGAAATAGTCTCAAACTGTCTTCCTAGGTAGAGTGCTGTGGCATCATGGCTCACAGCAACCTCAAACTCCTGGTCTTAAGCGATTCTCTTGCCTCAGCCTCCCATGTAGCCGTGAATACAGGTGCCCATCACAATGCCTGGCCATTTTTTGTTGCAGTTGTCATTGTTGTTTAAGCTGGCCCGGGGTGGATTCAACCTGCCAGCCGTGGTATATGTGGCTGGCGCCCTACACACTGAGCTGTATGGGCACCACCACACAAGTTCACTCTTGAAAACAGTTAAATAGTAACTGCCCCAAAACAAATGGCTTTTTTTTTTTTTTAACGAGTTTTAGTTTTATTTATTTTTTGAGACAGTTTCAAGCTATTGCCCTAGGTAAAGTACCATGGCATCATAGCTCATAGCAACCTCCAACTCTTGGGCTCAAGCGATCCTCTTGCCTCAGTTTTTCTATTTTTAGTAGAGAAGGGTGTCTTGCTTTTTTGCTCAGGTGGTTCACAAACCTGTGAGCTCAACAATCCACCTGCCTTGGCCTCCCAGAGGCTAGGATTGCAAGCATGAATCACTGCACCCAGACAACAAATAGCTTTTTATCAAATAGTTCCCAGTGGTCAAAGGCAGTTAACATTTTCGTTGTTTTGTGCTTCACACCATGGCCCCTACATTCATTTTATCATGTCTATGGTGAGTTTTCTTTTCTTTTCTTTTTTTTTTTTTTGAGACAGAGCCTCAAGCTGTCACCCTGGATAGAGTGCTGTGGCATCACAGCTCACAGCAACCTCCAATTCCTGGGCTCAAGTGAGTCTTTTGCCTCTGCCTCCCAAGTAGCTGGGACTACAGGCGCCTGCTACAATGCCCGGCCATTTTTGGTTGCAGCCGTCATTGTTGTTTTGCGGGCACGGGCTGGATTCGAACCTGCCAGCTCAGTTCTACATGGCTGACGCCTTAGCCCATTGAGCCACAGGTGCCGAGCCTATGGTGAGTTTTCAACTGAGTTTCTGTCAGTCTCTTACCTTCTGCCTGCAGAAGGACATCACAGAACACACCACTCTGCTGCTGGTGATGAAGCTGAAGAAAAGCTAACCGGAGAAACCTCGGGTTCCTGTATAGGATTTTAGGACTGGCAGGAGAGCACATGTTGGTAGTCTCTTAAGAAACCTTATAGGTTTCACGGATCAAATCCCTGTAGGCGAGATAATACATTTCAGAGGTACAGTTGTAACTAATTTGGTTTTTTTTGCCTTTGAAATGACAGGGAAATTGTGAAAGTGAGAGGTAACTATATGAGCTGAGGAAACATCAGCCCAGAAATCATAGTGAGCGTATCTCAGAGAAGAAAATCAGCATACTGGCTTGGCGCCTGTAACTCAGTGGCTAAGGCGCCAGTCACATACACTGGAGCTGGCAGGTTCGAATCAGCCCGGGCCTGCCAAACAACAATGGCAACTACAACCAAAAAAAGCTGGGTGTTGTGGCAGGCACCTGTAGTGCCTTAGGGATTGATGGGGGGCTGAGGTAAGAGAATGGCTTAAGCCCAAGAGTCTGAGGTTGCTGTGAGCTGTGATGCTATGGTACTCTACTGAGGGTGACATAGAGAGACTGTCTCCAAAAAAAAGAAAAAGAAAAAGAAAATCAGTATATTGGTTACATGTGGGAACTCAAGAGTTAAGCGTAGGCTTGAATATTGGCTCTATTAATTAGCCTATCCATATAATCTCATGCAGACTAAGTTCTCCTTCCTCATCCATTAAATGGGAATGATGTACTTACCCTGTAGGTCAGTGAAGTTAAAATTGCTTAGCACAGTGACTGCCTAGCATAAAATAACTACCATCCCCCAAACAGTAGCCATTATTATTATTATTTTGAGACAGAGTCAAGCTATGTCAGACTCTCAGCTTTACTCCGTGAAGTGCCATGGCATCACAGCTCACGGCAACCTCAAAATCTTGGCCTTAAGCAATTCTCTTGCCTCAGCCTCCCAAGTAGCTAGGACTACAGACACCCGCCACAATGTCCAGCTATTTTTGTTGTTGTTGCAACTGTCATTGTTGTTTAGCTGACCCGGGCCGGGTTCAAGCCTGCCAACTTTAGGGTATGTGGCTGGCACTGTACCCACTGATCTATGGGTGCTCCTGGTAGCTTTCCTCATTGATATTCTCTGAGACTCAACTCCTACAGTGGTGACTACTCATTCTTTCTGAGTACCACATCCCAGTTCCATGGGTATAATTTTCAATTTTACATTTAAAAAGAAATAAAACTTGGTATAAAATCATGTCTAGAAAGTCGTATGCATCTTCTTTTCTCTGAGTTCACTCTATCACACTAACCAGCAGAGGGTGCACAAGAAAGAGAAGCCTTTAGAAATTGGTGGGAAGGTCTCTCACAAAAATAAGGACATAAGGACATCGGGACATTGTTCAGACGTTCTTGACTAAACTGAATCTGACTGACAGAGGAAGCTGGCTAACAAAGAAACCAGGAGAATTAAGCATTCTAACTGTCCCAAAAGTAACTGGATATTCTGACTTCAGGCAGAATACCACATGTCCAGCTTTTTTGCACCGAAACTCCCACACTCACTGTACAGCTGTGTTCTTTTCCTGGCATGCAGTGTTCTGTCAGATGGCCCTGAAGGTCCAAATAGTTCACGTCAAAACTATCAGAAAAGAAAAGAACAGAAAGGTAAATTAAGAAAGGCCAGGCTCAATTCCAATCCCAGCCAGAGAAATGTAGATGGGGAATGGCAGCTGTTGCAAGGGCCCTATGGAAGCTTCCCAATCCACCAGCGCCTGGCCTCGCCCCTTACCCAACCTGGCAAAACTCTGCAGTAGGGTATGCTCCTGTTGTCTTCTGTGTGCCTGGGTCCTTTGTCCAGCCTGCCTTGCTTCCTCCCAATGTCCTGCCTTGCGACGTGAGGTTAAGCAAAGCAGCGCAGATAAGCCAACGGCCTGAGTGGTTCCACTCCCAGTCCAGGACCAAGGGAATCACGGTTGGCGGAGAAAGCACGGCTTCAGGGAAGGCCCCTGCAAAGCTGGTGCCCCGCGCGTTCCAGGCGTCCCCGGCCCAACTCCTTTGAAGAAAAGCCTTTGGGCGCGAAGGTTTCTGGGAATGGAGCGTGGGGAACCCGGAGGCCGGAAGTCAGCACTCGCCCTCACGACCACCTCTAGCCGCACGAGCTTTGCAGGAACCCCCTGGCGTCCTTGTACCGCCACTGGCTCCGGCACCCACATGCAATGGGCGATGGACACAGCGAGAACCTGAGGCCACGCGGTCCTCACCACACACCTCGCGCAGCAGCCCTCGCGCTCTGCGCGTCGCGGGGCCCGACGTCCTCCCCAGAGACTTCGGGCCTACGTCTGCCCGTACACGTCATCCCCATTGGCCGAAGGCTCACGGGAGGACCAATGAGAGAAGGAGAAGAGCTTCGGGCGGGAGGATAAGTCTCGAGGGATTTGACCGGCTGAAGAAAGATCGCTGGGCTGCTGGAGGTATGGGGAAGGGTCCCGTGGGGGGAGGATTGCTTAGGGAGCACTCCAGGAAAACACACCGAAAAGAGGATAGGGACACTGTACTAGGGCGGCCTACAGAGCCTTTGAAGGACTCCCCATCTTCAAGGGGCAGAGAATGGCCTTGACCCTGTTAAGAGCGCTCCAGGATTCACGGAAGAAGGAGCTTGTGGAAGGCCATGCTCACACTTTGTTCTCCCATATCGCTAATTTAGATATCACCTCAGGCTAGAAATGTTCTGGAGTATGGTCCTTGGGATAGTTTCTAAATTCAGTTTCTTTTATTTATTTTTTTAGAGACAGAGTCTCACTCTGTCGCCCTCAGTAGAGTGCCGTGGCGTCACACAGCTCACAATAACCTCCAGCTCTGGGGCTTAGCCTCCTGCCTCAGCCTCTCGAGTAGCTGGGACTACAGGCGCCGGCCACAATGCCCGGCTATTTTTTTTTTTTTTTTTTTTTGCCGGGACTGGGTTTGAACCCACCACCTCCGGCATATGGGGCTGGCGCCCTACTCACTGAGCCACAGGTGCTGCCCCGCCCAGCTATTTTTCTGTTGCAGTTTGGCCGGGGCTGGGTTTGAACCCGCCACCTTCGGTGTATGGGGCCGGCGCCCTAAAAACTGCGCCATTGGTGCCTTCCTCTTTATTTTTTTCTTTCTCTCTCCCTTTTTTTTTTTTTTTTTTTTTTGAGGCAGAGTCTCACTATGTCGCCCTTGGTAGAGGGCAGTGGTGTCACGGCAACCTCAAACTCTTGGGGTTAAGTGATTCTCTTGCCTCAGCCTCCCAAGTAACTGGGACTACAGGCGCCTGCCGCAACGTGTGGCTATGTTTTTGTTGCAGTCGTCATTGTTGTTTAGCTGGCTTGGGCCGGGTTTGAAACTGCCACCCTCAGTGTATGTGGCCGGCACTGTAACCACTGTGCTACGGGGTGCGAAGCTTAAATTAAGTTTCTTCACTGATAGCACTACAAATTCGAAGGTGACTGGAGGGAGATGCAGACATTCCCCTTGGGAATGGTCTCTTACGACCTTCCGCAGATAATTTTAGTAGTTCCTGAGTGGAAACAGTTCTTATCAAGGATGATACTAAAAATTAAAAGATCTCCACTCAGCGCCCATAGTTCAGTGGTTACAGCTTCTGCCACATGCACCATGGCTGGTGAGTTTGAACCCAGCCTGGGCCTGCTAAACAGCAATGACATCTGCAACAACAAAAAAATAGCCCGGCATTGTGGTGGGCGCCTGTAGTCCCAGCTACTTGGGATGTTGAGGCAAGAGAATCACTTAAGTCCAAGAGTTTGAGATTGCTGTGAGCTGTGACACCACAGCACTCTACCTAAGGTGACAGTGAGACTATATTAAAAAAAAAAAATGAAAAGATCTCAAAAGAAGTATTTGCAGAGAATTCCAACCCATGTATAGATCTGGACGGTGGTTCTTTCCAATGTATGCAATAGGGCCTGGGTCCTGGCTTGGGTTACAGCCTCTCTGTAGATATTCAGTGATGTCCAGCTCTGAGTGAGAATGGTCGAATCCAAAGCCATTGGTGACAAAGTATGGTGAATTGATTTTTTATTTTTATTTATTTATTTATTTTTTGAGACAGAGGCTCAAGCTGTCACCCTGGGTAGAGTGCTGTCGCATCACAGCTCACAGCAACCTCCAATTCTTGGGCTCAAGCGAGTCTCTTGCCTCCGCCTCCCAAGTACCTGGGACTACAGGTGCCGACCACAACACCCAGTCATTTTTTGGTTGCAGCCATCATTGTTGTTTG
Source organism: Arctocebus calabarensis (assembly GCA_963573935.1). Classification (NCBI taxonomy): domain Eukaryota; kingdom Metazoa; phylum Chordata; class Mammalia; order Primates; family Lorisidae; genus Arctocebus; species Arctocebus calabarensis. The sequence goes on from CAUYON010061491.1 coordinate 9,109, forward strand.
GCAGGCCCTGGGGCTGGATTCGAACCCGCCAGCTCAGGTGTACATGGCTGAGGCCTTAGCCCGTTGAGCCACAGGCGCCGAGCCAAGTATGGTGAATTGAAAGGGACAGTCCCTGCTGAAACCAACTGGAGGTGGAAATGAAGGACGATGCCTAAGAGAAACCTGCAAAAGGACACAACAGAAGGGTGAGTGTGTAGTATGTTGACTCAAATATGTCTTTATTGATATATAACACCTTTTAATTTTTGTTTTATTATTTTTTAATAGTTGTTTATTATTTATTTATTTATTTATTTTTTGAGACAGAGCCTCAAGCTGTCACCCTGGATAGAGTGCTGTGGCATCCCAGCTCACAGCAACCTCCAATTCCTGGTGGGGTTAAGTGATTCCCCCTCCTCAAGTGAGTCTACTGCCTCTGCCTCCCAAGAAGCTGGGACTTCAGGCACCCGCCACAACGCCCAGTCACTTTTTGGTTGCAGCTGTCGTTGTTTGTCGGGCCCAGGCTGGATTCGAACCCACCAGCTCAGGTGTACGTGACTGGTGCCTTAGCCGCTTGAGCCACAGGCGCTGAGCCCATTTTTATTTTATTTTGTTTTTGAGACAGAGTCTCAGTTTGTCACCCTCAGTAGAGTGCTGTAACATCCCAGTTCACAGTAACTTCAGACTCTTGGGCTTAAGTGTTTCTCTTGCTTCAGCCTCCCAAGTAGCTGGGACTACAGGCACCCACCACAATGCCTGGCTATTTTTAGAGGTGTGGTCTTGCTCTGACTCAGCCTGGTTTCTAACTCTTAAGCTCAGGCAATCCACCCACCTCGGCCTCCAAGAGTGTTAGGATTATAGGCGTGAGTTACCGTTACCCAGCCTACTAACACCTTTTCTAAAAGGATTTGTGGGGCATGGTGGCTCATGAGTTAGAGACCAGCCTGAGCTAGAGCGAGACCCCGTCTCTAAAAACAGCAAGGGCTTGGTGCCTGCCACATACACGTGAACTGGCAGGTTCGAATCTAGCTTGGGCCTGCCAAACAATGATGGCTGCAACCAAAGAATAGCTGGCCTTGTGGCAGGTGCCTGCTTGTAGTCCCAGCTACTTGGGAGGCAGAGGCAGGAGAATTGCATGAGCCCAGGAGTCGGAGGTTGCTATGAGCTTTGATGCCACAGCACTCTACCCAGGGTGACAGCTTGAGGGTCTGTCTAAAAATAATAATAATTATAATTATTATTAACCTCCAATTCCTGGGCTCAAGGGAGTCTCTTGCCTCCGCTTCCCAAGCAGCTGGGACTACAGGCACCCACCACAACACCCGGCCATTTTTGGTTGCAGCCGTCATTGTTGTTTGGCGGGCCGGGCTGGATTCGAACCTGCTAGCTTAGGTGTACGTGGCTGGTGCCTTAGCCGGTTGAGAGACAGGGGCCAAGCCAAGAGGTACATTTTCTTTTATTCTTCCTTTCCTTTTTTTTTTTTTTTTTTTTAAAGAGACAGAGTCTTACTTTGTTGCCCTCAGTAGAGCACTGTGGTATCACAGCTCACAGCAAACTCAAACTCCTGGGCTTAGGTGGTTCTTTTGCCTCAGCCTCCGAAGTAGCTGGGACTATAGGCGCCCGCTACAATGCCTGGCTGTTTTTTGTTCGAGTTTGGCCGGAGCCAGGTTCGAACCCACCACCCTCCGTATCTGGGGTTGGCGCCCTACCCACTGAGCCTCAGATACCGCCCCAAGAGATACATTTGTTGTTGTTGTTGCAGCTTTTGGCCAGGGCTAGGTTTATTTTTTATTTTTTTACTTTTTTATTTTTTGAGACAGAGCCTCAAGCTGTCACCCTCTAGAGAGTGCAGTGGCATCATAGCTCATAGCAACCTCCAATTCCTGGGCTCAAGCGAGTTTCCTGCCTCTGCCTCCCAAGTAGCTGGGACTACAGGTGCCCGCCACAACGCCTGGCCATTTTTTGGTTGCAGCCATCATTGTTGTTTGGCTGGCCCAGGCTGGATTCAAACCCACCAGCTCAGGTGTATGTGGCTGTCGCCTTAGACCGTTGAGCCACAGGCACTGAGCCAGGGTTAGGTTTAAACCCACCACCTTCAGCACTGGCACCCTACTTCTTGAACTACAGGCACGGCCCAGACAGAGTCTCATTTTATCTCCCTCGGTAGAGTGCCGTGGTGTCACACAGCTCACAGCAACCTCCAACTCCTGGGCTTAGGCGGTTCTCTTGCCTCAGCCTCCGGAGTAGCTGGGACTACAGGCCCCCGCAACAGCACCCAACTAAGGATAGGTACATTTTCAAGTGAGGTATTAGTTTCCCTAGTTTGAGGCCTGTAATGTTAAGATAGTAAAAGAAACCAGGGACAGAAGAGATTTTCCATTGCACTTATTTTATTTTGAAGAGGAAGCAATTCCTGAAAGGGCATAAAACTTAGTAGAAGGAAAACAGTTGTTTTTTTTTTTTAAAGACAGAGTTTCACTTTGTCCCCCTCAGTAGAGTGCAATGGAGTGCAATGCTCACAGCAACCTCCAACTCTTGGGCTTAGACAATTCTCTTGCCTCAGCCTCCCAAGAAGCTGGAACCACGGGTGCCCGCCACAACGCCCACCTATTTTTTGTTGCAGTTTGGCCCGGGCCGGGTTTGAACCCGCTACCCTTGGTATATGGGGCTGGCGCCCTACTCACTGAGCCACAGGCACTGCCCAAGGAGAACAGCTTATTCTTTTACTTTTTTTTTTTGTTTTTTTTTTTTTTTGAGACAGA
>CAUYON010061493.1:0-35256 GCA_963573935.1 Arctocebus calabarensis
CTGGGACTATAGGCGCTCGCCACAACGCCCGGCCATTTTTTGGTTGCAGCCGTCATTGTTGTTTGGCGGGCCCGGGCTGGATTCGAACCTGCCAGCTCAGGTGTACGTGGCTGGCGCCTTAGCCTGTTGAGCCACAGGCGCCGAGCCTCAAACCCAACTTTAAAATGCGCCATTAAAAAAAAATGGTAGATTGACAATCAGAAAGGGTCTGGTCAACCTGAGCCAACGTGATAAAGAAGTCCCTAAATCCCATGTGGAAAGTAATCTGAAGTACTCCGATGCTAACCAATCTGCTTTTTACACAGCACTATCCTGCTCAAGTTTTCTTACCAAACCCTACTGTTCTGCTGTGCCCAGCGGAGTGCCTTTCTATTTCATAGATTGGATACTACCCGATTCATGAATAGCTAATAAAAGCCAACTAATGCTGGTTTCTTTCTTTTTAATAATTTTTATTTACATGCTTTTCCTTTTTTTAGAGATGGGGGTCTCTCTATGTTTGTGGTCTCAAACTTCTGGACTGAAAGGGATCCTCCTGCCTTAGCCCCCCAGTGGCTGAGAACACAGGTAATGCACTGATTCGGGTAAAATTTTAGTCTTTGACATCATCAACATCATATCTCTTTTGATATCAACAATATAATGATGGCCTTTCTTTCTTTCTTTCTTTTTTTCCCTTCTTTCCCTGCCTCCCTCCCTCCCTCCCTCCCTCCCTCCCTTCCTTCCTTCCTTCCTTCCAGACAGAGCCTCAAGCTGTCATTGCCCTGGGTAGAGTGCTGTTGCATCACAGCTCACAGCTACCTCCAACTCCTGGGCTCAAGCGATTCTCCTGCCTCCGCCTCCCAAGTAGCTGGGACTACAGGCACCTGTCACAATGCCTGGCTATTTTTTTTGTTGCAGTCATCAGTTGTTTGGTGGGCCCAGGCTGGATTCCAACCTGCCAGCTCAGGTGTATGTGGCAGGCGCCTTAGCTGCTTGAGCCACAGGCGTCGAGCCCTTCATTCTTTTTCAAAAGTCCACTCCTCTATAGCAGATCTGAATCTGCTAAATATTCATTTACCTTGTCCAGAAAGATCCACTGTCTTCTGGTGTCCGGTTTTGCCATCGAAGAGCTCCATCACATACTTCCCTTTGTCATTCGGAGTGGGTTCATTAATTTGTAGCCAGATCTGCTCCCCGGTGACCCCACCCTTAACTCTCTCCGAGTACTTTATGGCGGTCCCACTGTTAAAATCAAAGAGAGCTGATCTTTACCTTGTCTCTTACTGAAGAGGTCTTATCGTCAAGTTTTACAGGCTTCCAAAAACCATGGGATCTGCACAAGTTATTCCTCTGTTTCAGAGAAACTATGAGTGCCAATGTACAGGACTGGGATTCCAAGGCCCTGGTCTGGGAGTCTGAACATTTATTTTACCACCCATAGCAGTCTGGGCCCCAGAACAGATTGCAACATCAATACTTCTCAGTGGTATTAATTATTTTTGTTTTTGCTTGGATTTATTTGTAGGACTAAGGGAATCTTTAATGCTGACAGGTCAAACTGCATACTTTGTAGAGATAATCTGTGGCTACAAATCAAATTTTACAAGCTAGTCTGTGCTTATGGAGGGTCATCTGTGCCTGACATCCATTGACATATGTTGTTACAAACCTATTTAAAATGCATGCACAGGCTCAGCGCCTGTGGCTCAGCGGGCTAAGGCGCCAGCCACATGCACCTGAGCTGGCGGGTTTGAATCCAGCCGGGCCTGCCAAACAACAATGATGGCTGCAACCAAAAAATGGCCGGGCATAGTGGCGGGCGCCTGTAGTCCCAGCTAGTTAGGAGGCAGAGGCAAGAGACTGCTTGAGCCAGGAATTAGAGGTTGCTATGAGCTGTGATGCCATGGCACTCTATCCAGGGTGACAGCTCTGTCTCAAAAAATAATAATAATAATAAAATAAATAAGATAAAATGTATAAACAAATGCCAAGAGTGAATGGAAAGCAGAGTTGCTTCTAAAATGAATGAGGCACCTTCTCTGCCCCCTGGGTGTGGGTTTCTCAGTATTCCACAGTAGGTCGTGAGTGGTCCATGCACTGTATTCTCTACAGAAGAATAAAAGGAAGGGCATTAGCATGTTTCTTGTGTGGCTCACCCTTTGCTTTGTGATCTGCTGGTCTAGAAATGTTACTATTATAGATGAAATAGGAGAAACATAGGTAGATGTACTTTTGGTGATAGCACAAGAAACTTTATGAAGAGTTAGTAAAAACGTGAGGAAATAAGGAAGAAAGCAGTATATGAAACTATTATAGCAACAATTACGGACAGAAAAAAGACTGGAAGGAAGTGCTCCAAATTGTGCATATATTGCTAATAAAACTATCATTTTATATGTTTTTCTAATTTGTAATGGGATGTTATCAATGTGTTTTCTAAAATCAGCATATTTATGTTTGTAGTTGTAATAAACAAAATGAACTTTTAAAAGCACAGAAAAAAATTCCACCAAAAACAAAAACAAAAACATAGTATTTTTCTTATATGGTAATCTCCCTGCTATTTAGCACCCATAGAGATTGGTAGATTCCAGATAAATAGGGTTTCCGGTTGGTTAAGAGTTACTATTAAACATAGGCCTAATTCTATACACCATACTGTACTATACCTTCTGTATTGACTTGATATTAATAATGAAATATACTATTGAAAGCTGATTAAAACAAAGACAAACTTTACTTAATGTAACACAGTTTTACTATATTATAAAACAGCTTGGTAAATGCAGTGTACAATTACTTAAATGGTAGTCAATACACTTTTCAACTTCACTACCATATTTTTTTAACTTCAAGTAGCACACATCAACATTTAAATCTGTGATAGAGAGCACCTGGGCGCCGTGGGCATGATACATGAGTGCTGGCTGACTAGTAGCACTGAGCGCCAAGTGTCAACTCTGATTTAGTTTCTTTGGCTAGGTCATGTGCTGGCGCTTGAGTTCTGGGAACAGGGAGTTTACTGTTATCACTATATTCTTTAAAGAATGTTTATTACCTAAAAAGATATTAAAAACTAAAATGGCATAAAATACAGGGCAAAGAAACCCATCTGTACCTTGCAAATTTAGCCTGAGAAGTAGGTCTGTCTTAGAGAATTAGATTATTTTCTGCTTTGTCATAATAAATCTGTTTGAATTCCTTAATCTCTAACATGCATAACAGGACCTGACATTTGTAAAGTGCTTCAGAGAGAAAAGGTATTATTGCTCCTGTTTTATAAAAGAGAAAACTGAGATTCAGAAGATTAAAGGACTTGTCCAATATCATAAGGGACCATATCTCAGCTCATGGAATCCCACAGGTGAACTTGAACATAATCCCTCTATAACTCCACGAAGGTAGCCTGAATTAGAACAGATCTTCAGATGAGGCGCAGTGGCTCACACCTGTAATCCTAGCACTCCAGAAGGCCCAACAGTGGACTGCCTGAGCTCAGGAGTTTAGAGACCAGCCCGAGCAAGACCAAGACCCTCTTGCGACCAAAAAGAAATAAACATGCTGGGCATGGTGGTGGGCATCTGTAGTCCCAGTTACTCAGGGGGTTGAGGCAAGAGACTTGCTCAAGCCTAGGAGTTTGAGGTTGCTGTGAACTATAACGCCACAGGACTCTACCCAGGGTGACATAGTGAGACTCTGGGTCTCAAAAAAAAAAAGATCTTCAGGTTCAATGCAGTTCAAATACATGTTCCTCAAAATCATCTTGAGATCGCTAAAGCCTTCTGGGGACACACAAGAAACATGCTAATGCCCAACCATGCCAATGGCAATGATAATAGCCTTGGGAACTCGTCCAGACGAGGCTTCTTTGGTAAATGGGCCACTAATTCACATGGTGTGAATTCTGGTGCATGCTGCAGCATTTTAATGCCAGAAAATAGTCTGTGTCCACTGCATATAGAAAGAGAAGGCTGAGAATGTGGTTCTGGGCACCTGGCGAAGCAAAGAAAGCCCAAGCACGACTGTCTGGAGCTGGAGGTTTACATTTTTGAGCTATCTGTTAATTATGATACTTCTTAGATCACAAAGGAAGATTTACTATAGCCATTGCTGGCCTCACCCTGGACAAACGGGGCGGGGGGGAGAGAGCTAGCCTCGCAGCAAGGGAAAGTTCTGGTGTTTCTGTGCTGTGCTCATGACTGTCAGACTCGAGCATTAATAAGACTCCTTACCCAAGATGAACAGAAGATTTTTTCTCACTCCCCCCAGCCCCACAGCAAACCAGTTCCCATCTACTTACTTGTGGGACCAGTTAACTTTCAGATCATCCAGGTAGTAAGTAACAAAAGAGTAAAGCCGGATGCCCTCCGCTGTGCTCTGGATCTTCAGGTCTGTAGCAGACAGAGCTGAGAGAAGAAGACAGCATATTTGATGCACCTGTCAGCCCATCCTGGCAGGGGAATCATAACAATAATATTGTGGCATACAGTTTTTAACTTACCTATTTTTTTGCAAATTTCTGTTATCAGGTCTTTAAAGGCTGTGGATAGAAGTGGAGAGCATAAAAATGCTCAATGTAAAGTCCAGTTAGTAAAGTTAGTTCTCAAAAATTCCCTGTCTAGCGAAGGGAATCGGACAAGTGCTCTTTGAGGAAATAACTCAATTTTTATCAGGTTTTAAAAGATCCTGGCTTATGTTGCTATTTTTTTTTCTTTAATTCTTTATAACTGTTGCCATATTTACATTCTAGAGAAAGGGCCACAGGGAGATTTCCAGGCAGGTTCTTGGCTTTAGAATTCTCTTTCTTATGTCCTAGGAAGCCTTGGTTTACATTAGAGGATTTTTTTTTACCTGTATCAGCAATTCGTAATGAATGAACCATCTAGGTCCCCTGGTCTTTCTTAGCCTTAGTGCTTTTTACCAATAAATACATTTAGCCCTGCTCTACCAAGACCAGGAAGGTAAAATCAGTCAGACTTCTGCTGTCAGCAGTTCTATGAAAGATTTGAAGATTTTTTTCATCATCATGATAAATTTGTCCTTAGTTTCTGAATTTCTGAAAAATGGCAATTTCTTTCTTGCTTTGCTAATAACTGTGAGGCTTCAAATTTTCTATACAAATGTTTCTTGCTACCTTCAAGAGTGGATTTTCTTTTTTGGTCATGCTTCTCAAAAAAGTTTTTGATCCTGGAAGATTTTTATAGAGTTGAAACAAAAATGACGATTTAAATAGAAAACAGACCCCTCATGGGCTGTGGACTATAAACTCTTTGAGGATCAAAAGTACATTTCTGCCTTCTAGGAACACTAAAAGTGAAGTATATTTGAATAAAATGATAGTTCACTCTGCCAGCATTTCAGTTAAGCTGGACAAAAAAATCAGCATGACTTCAATCGTCAGCCCAGGCTCGATTATAATTCTGGTGAACTTTGCAGAAAACGCACAAGACAGTGGGCGGACTTACCTTCATCCACAAGCTTCAGTCTGCTCTTATCTTTTCCTCGGTCATCTTTCAGGATAACTTCATAAATCCCAGCATCTTTCTTGGAAAACTAAGGGGGAATGAAAAAGCCACACTGTGGCTTATTATAGCCACAGGGTATGGTGCCCGTGGTTTTAAGGCTCTTGATTTATGGGACTGCCATCAAAACGCACAGTGAGCGCGCCTCCCGCCATGCGGGTGACGAATGGTTCAGAGACCCTGTCCATAGTAATTGACTAGCTAGCATCCTGACTACAACTGATGCTACGGTCAGGCTGATTTGAGGCTTAAAGTGCTTACCTTTTATGCTGCTTTCATTTATTAAAAATTGTGTTTGAAAGCTGTGCTCTTTTTGACAAAAAGTAGATACAAATCTGTCCTTGAATACTGTGTCTGACTGTCTCTGTACTTTTAGGAAACGAGTTATCACGAGGCTTAAGTACAAACAAAGGAAGAGCCACTTAACTGCTCATCTATGAAAAAATAAAGTAGCTCAGAACCATCCAGCTGATACTGGTTGGATATCTGACAAATCCATGCATGTCCCAAGGTGAAAGAAGCTTTTGTGCTCCTATAGCAGTTAGGAGTTACGCTATTATAAATTCCTTGGGCATGAGAGGAATATAGACTCTAGCCTCTGGGGGGAGGATGTAGGGTGCAGAGCTAACGCGGTACATTTCACATTATCATCACCTACCTCTGTGATAAGCAGGGTACATATGCCATCCTTAAAGTCATGCTTCTCATCCACCGATATCTCCCTCTCATCTTTGTACCACACAATATGAGTCTCCTTCTTAATATTAGCCACCTAGAAAAAAAATCATAATTACCCTTCCTGAAATTTTGCTCTTATGAAACTAAATAGATATCTAAATACAGCAAGGTATAGAAGAAAAAGTACTGAACTTGGAGTCAGAAGACACAGATTTCTAAAGGAATCAATTGGAAGCTATTTTAATAGAGAGGAGTTTGGAATAGAGTGAATACCACCAACCCTACATCCCTACATCAATAGCATCTCTACTTCCAGCAATAAAAGCTGCCTTAAAAATCATTTGGTAGAAAAAAAAAGAGAGAATAGCTACATGCATGCTAATATACACACTTAAAATAAAAATCTCAAAACCAAGGAGGAAAAATCTCATTAGATTAATATACAGGCTGTATCACAAAAACACATGGCTTTATTAAAGGAACAGAACAGCTAGATGGGGTAAGCCCCAATCTATAGCTAATCATTAAATAAAAGATAAACGACACAGTGGGGGAGGTGTATTTTAAGAAATTAATTGCTTAGCAATTTTGAGGAGACTCATTTAGATCCTGATCTGTACATATCGCAAATTTCAAATGGACTAAACAACCATATGAGTAAAAGGATTTTGAACTTTACAATGTTTGAGTTTTTTATAAAAGGGAATATGGTCATGTATTCTCATATAATTCAAATTGTATAAAACAGTAAAGACTTCATATAAATGAAGAAAATAATCTCCATGTCCATGGAATAATTGGTGAAATGTATATACAATTGCCCAAAGAAGAAATACAATTATAAAACCAACAGTTGAAGAAAATGTTAAGTCGTATTAGAAATAAGAATATGTACATTTTATTTTATTTTATTTTTTTTTTTTTTGAGACAGAGCCTCAAGCTGTCACCCTGGATAGAGTGCTGTGGCATCATAGCTCACAGCAACCTCCAATTCCTGGGCTCAAGCAAGTCTCTTGCCTCCACCTCCCAAGTAGCTGGGACTACAGGTGCCCGCCACAATGCTCAGCCATTTTTTGGTTGCAGCCATCGTTGTTGTTTAGCGGGCTTGGGCTGGATTCGAACCCACCAGCTCAGGTGTACATGGCTGGCGCTTTAGCCTGTTGAGCCACAAGCGCCAAGCCAGAATATGTACATTTTAAAATGTGAAAAAAATTTCAGCTAATAAATGATCATAGGAACCAGCACTGGTAGCTGTAGTGAAACCAGCACACACAATCATTCTTTATGACCCTGCAAATTGGTTGCCTTGAATTATGGAAACTGTGTTACTAGGTGACATTGACATATAATAAAAATGGCCCAATTGGAAAGCTGCATCTGGACTGGGAGGGACTAGAAATGGACTCCATGACTTTGGGCTCTGCTTAGTACATCTCTTGTAATTTGGTCCCGGCCCTGGTGGGGATCCTGGCAGCTCTGCTTAGGAAGTTGTTACAAGAAATACTGGATCCTCTGGCGTGAGAGTCCTTTGGAAGCCGTGACGCTGTCTCCCACACCCGCCTGAGGTGGAGCTTGTCGCCTTGCCCCTGAGTTTCCTTTCATCTGAAGTGGCAAGGGGAGCAGCCACATGTGGCCTCCTGCAGGAGAGGAATGCCCAGCGCTGCCTCCTAGGAGAGAGAGGGGGTCCCCCTACATTCCTGGGAGCACCAGTGCCGAGTGGGGTCCGTCTTGTGAGGCTGGATGTTTAGCAGCACATACTCCATGAACTATAAGGTGGCACGTAACTTGCTAAAATGTCACAAAGCCCTGAGAGGACAGACGAAGTTTCATTCTCCCTGGGCTGAGAAGGGGAGGCCTTAAAGAGGTGCCTGAGTGAGGCCTGAGAAAGGATCATCAGAGAAGCTGGAAGGAGAGGGCTGTTTTGGGCACCGCGGCAGCATAAGCACATAATGGGGGAACATCCACAACTTTCTCTGGGCTCCCCTTGGTTGCTCAGAATCCGGGTGAGGAACTGAGTGTCCTGAGAAAGCCATTGGCCTAGGACAGCAGAAGTCACCTCCCAGAGAGTCACAGCTAGCACAGGAGGAGGAGGGGGGACTTGTGGGCTTTGTGGGACAGGGACTGCGAGAATGTGAGTGGGGGCAGCACGGCAGCGGGCCACCGGATGACAGACAGGGGGAGGGCTTCAGCTGATGCCTGTGGAAGAGTTTTCTCAGCAACTTTGCTACTTCCTGAGTGTCTGAAACCTAGAATTGATTTTTCTAATATATATTTCTGATAGATTGGTGTTTCTTTGAATTTATCAGACCTCGCAGAGACTGGGGCACTTGGGTTCTGGCTTTTAAAATGACAACGGGCAAATCCACACCAAACACCACACCCATGCAGAAGCATTTGAGTGACCTCTGGCTAGCACGACCTTGGAGTTCCAACCTTACCTAATGGCTCCACCCCCAAATATTTCTGATGACTCGCTCAGCTAAACACCACACCCTGAGGTACAGAGTTCAGCACCTGATATCGAATTTTTTTTCAAAATCTTTCCAAAGGCCTAATAAAGACAATCAGTTGTGAGTTGCAGCTCTTTACCAAACCTCTGCCCTCAAGGCAGGAGAGTGGCTCAGAGCAGCTGGGAAACACAGAGGTAGCCTTCCAGTCTCACAGTTGGGATAATGAGGTTTAAGAAAAACACTGTGAATGGCCTGATTCTGGAAGAGCTATGCCACTTCCAGCCTAGATGGGCCTAAAACAAAAACAATGTGAGAACCTTCCGAGACTACTAATTAAGTAAGAGTTGGTGTCTTTCATTAACTAGGTCATGAGTAGCTGCCTTCTTAACTTTGTATGTCATTTTGCTTTAAATGTTTCTAACCAACAAATGGTTATGGTACCCTTCAATAGTCAGGGTCTGCTCTGTACCATGAAAAATTGGCTCAAAAAATTGTTCCTCCTCTTTTACATATTCTATTTTATCTTTATTTCACTTGAATCACTATGAAAATCTTAGCTGCTTCTTACCTTGCATTTCAATAGTACGTTACAGTCACCAGTCACTTCCCAACTCAAATACTCAGCAAAATGTGGGCCTGTAACATTTAAATGGCATCAGCAATTACTCTGAGTCACAAATGCAAAACCGAAGCTTATCCTTAAATCCCGAGGTGATTTATGTTTGAAGTAAAAATCTAAAGTTTCTAGACTTGGTTTTTAAATATTTTAAACATCTGCACATGGAATAATAAATATAATTTTCAGTTATTTTGTTTACTAGGCATTATTAACATAATTAATATTCATTTTAATTTGTTTATGGAAATAAACTTGAAATATTTTGTTTAAAAAATAGAAAATTTTCTCTTTTTCCTCTGCCTATTTTTACCTTGTTTTCTGATCCATTCTTGGCGCTGGAATTCAGCTTCTTTCTGGAGCTTTTTGTAAACTAGAAATTGAAAAACAAGGTGGTATGAAATTGAGTTGAGCGGGACAAATGCACCTGCTCACCACTGTGTTAAATGATTTATATTCATTATTATAACACTCAGACATTGTGACAGCCCTACTTGTTTTTCATGTTTATAGGTGAAGAAATAGGATTAGAAAGGTTAAGTGATTTGTCCAAGGTTATAAATCTAGGAAGGAGAGAAACAGCATTGGATGTTGTAAATATAAACAGCTGGCCAGCTTTTCCGTTGCTTTGTTAAATGCTCTATTTGAAATGGTGGTAGTTTTTAAGTAGATTTATTACAATCTAGTTATCATGTATGATTAATAGATTCAGCATGCACTACTTTCACACATTTGTCTTCTCAATGTAAGTAAAGTAAGGATGCATCGTCAAACAGTATCCTAGTTCATTTCTCCGACACATTCACAGGGTTGGTTGTATCGCAACGTCCCTCCCTGGAGAATGTAGTAATAAATATTTGCTTATATATGAGTCTACGTAAGTACCATCTTGGGGGCTAGGGATAAATTCGATATTCTTTTAAATTAACTTTTAATATTTGTGAAATGAAATACTCTGTGAAGTGTTAACTAAGGATTATGTTTGGAACGCCGGAATTCATTTAAGAAAGAATCCCTAGTCTTTCACGTGACGACTTTCGTGTCATGGGATGTGTAGATGGAAGGAATGTCAAAGTCCTACAGTGAGTGTCAGTGCTCCGCGGGCTTCTCACCATCTCCAAGGAGAACGAGGGTAGAATGGTTGGTCGCTTTGCCATCATGAATCTCGAACGTGTACGTGCCCTCATCGTCGTCCTGTAGCTTTTCCATGAACATTTCAATTATGCCAGTGTTTCGGTCAACATGCATTTTGTATTTCTTCAAGGTGAAAAGGGAAAGACAGAAATCGGTGAGGTAGATATTTTACTTTGAGGACAATGCGCCTGATGCAATAAAAATAAACCCCAAAGAATCATAATTTTAATAAAATTTCTTGACAACCGAGCAAGTTCTTTAACATCTTTTATCCAGGAAAAGGGAAATACTATGTGGAATATATGACCTAGGTCAGAATTGATTACTGAAATTGAAATTTAGTTTCTTTTTTTTTATTTTTATTTTTTTTTTTCTTTCAGTATTTGGCTGGGGCTGCATTTGAACCCACCACCTCTGATATATGGAGCCAGTGCCCTACTCCTTGGAGCCACAGGCACCGCCCTGAAATTTAGTTTCTTAAAACTAACAAAATTTTCTTACTCCAAGTCTTAAGATGTCAAAAAACTGATTATATTAATGTACACAGCTATGATTTAATAATAATAAAAAAACTGATTATAGATTCTCATTTTACCTTCTAGATTACTTTTTCTTGAGACAGGGTTGCTCTGCTGCCCAGGCTGGAGTGCAGTGGTCTAATCATAGCTCACTACAACCTCAAACTCCTGGGCTCAAGTGATCCTCCTGCCTCAGCCTCCCAAGTACTTGTAACTCTAGCCACGTGCCATCACGCCTGGTTAATTTTTTAATTTGTTGTAGAGATGGCATCCTGCTATGTTGCCCAGGCTATACTCGAACTCTTTTTTTTTTTTCTGAGACAGAGTCTCACTATATTGCTCTCAGTGGAGTGCTGTGACATCATGGCTCACAATAACCTCCAACTCTTGGACTCAAACGATCCTCTTGTCTCAGCCTCCCAAGTAGCTGGAATTACAGGTGCCTGCCACAACACCCAGCTAGTTTTTAGAGATGGGGTCTCGCTCTTGCTCCAGCAATTTACCCATCTTGGCCTCTGAGAGTGCTAGGATTATAGAGGTGAGCCACTGCACTCGGCCCCCTATACTCAAACTCTTGGCCTCAAGTGACCCTTTCACCTTGGCCTTTCAGAGTCCTATGATTTACAGGGGAAAGCCACTGTGCATGTCCTGTCCTGTCTGAGTCTTTAAAGTTTATTTTTTAACAATAAAAATGCATTGTAAGCCAGAAAATCAATAAAAGGCACTACATTTTTCTGAGCCCTTTTCATTCTCAAAAGTGTCCTAGCATGGATAATACCATATAGTCAATCTGTATTTTGTTTTACTTTTTTCTTTTTTAACCTGTGATAGTGATTTAAACTCCCCACCACAACTTACCTGTAGCCCAATAGCCTTTCTTAGTGTAATCTACAATGATATTTTATAAAAAATCTAAAAAAGTGGAAAACCTACCGGCCCTTCAAAAATTTCCCTGTCATTAAATATGTAGTTGACTTTGGCGTTGCCTGAAAGCTTCTCGGCCTGCATCCAAAACCGGACCTGCCCTTTCTCCAGAATTTCAACCGCCAACTGTGATTTAACTGGGACAACTATAAAAAGTAAAAAGAAACGTAGTAATTATATTGGCAGCCAATTACATTGAGATGGATTTTCTAGGCCATGGAGATGGCAATGAAACCTTCTTGGGAAGCCCAGAAGCAGTAAGAGTGTTGTAGGGAAAGCCTCAGATTAAGGACGGAAGCCCTGGACTCTGATCCCTTGGCAATGTACTCCCCTTTTCTGAATCATACTTGTCTCATCTGTGAAAATGAGGAGGATTACTTACCTCTGGGGAACTTCTCGTCAACATCTACAACCCTCTACTGTGGTTTTCATAAGGTTTCTTTAGGAGCAAAAGTGGGATGAAAAGGTTTGCGCTGGCCCCAAGAGAGCTAGAGTCCAGTCCAAGCTCCGCTACTAACAAACTGACCTCACATTGCTGCCCTTTGCCTGACTTGTCAGTAAATGAGTAGAATTAAACTAAAGGCCCGAACTAGCCAAGACCTTTCCCTAAGGATTCAATATCTTAATTACTTGAAAATATTTAGAAAGGAGTTAATTTTGACTTTTTCAAACAATTTAACTCACTTTGAGGGCTCTTTTGAAATTTTTTTAAATGAACCTTTAAAAAGAATTAATGTTGACTATATATATACAAGATGAACTAGCAGGTCATTTAAACCTTTTCCATCCCAAGGACCTATCAGTTCCAAAATTCTCAGAAGTAAATTAATGAGTCACTAGGGAGATATGGCATTGTTTTCTTCTCATGGAGTCACTGATGTACACCTGTGTCACTGAAGCTAGCAGTCCCCAACCTTTTTGGAACCAGGGATTGGTTTCACAGAAGACAATTCTCCCACAGTGTGGGTTGGGGCCGGGAGGGGGAGCTGTGCTCAGGTAGTGAAGCCGTGCACCCCGGTTCCTTAATGAGCTGTTGACTGGTATTGGTCAGCAGCCTGGTGGTTGGGAACTGCAGGATTTCTTTCTTTTTTTTTTTGCAGTTTTTGGCCAGGGCTGGGTTTGAACCTGCCACTCTCGGTATGTGGGGCCAGTGCCCTACCCGCTGAACCACAGGTGCCGCTCTAAGAGGACTACAGGCTTAAGCCATTTAAATCTCAGTTGGCTGACATCTCTCAAAACCAGCTTTTAAATTTCTTGTAACTTGAAAATCAACTCTAGAAAGGCTCCCCTGACCGAGGCTTTAAATCAGATGGGGCTCCAGGGCGTACTTTGTGGAAAAGCATGGCTGTTTCTCACAGTTCATGGTTCTCAGCTTCCTTGCGGGGAAACCATCACTCTTTTATTTTCTACAAATTGTTTTCACATTTACTCAAATTTTAGCGTACACTATGTCTTAAATGACAAGCTTCCTAAACTTGTGTCAAATGTACATTAAAGTTTGTGTTTATGCTAAAATGACCCTTTTCAAGCTTCGAGGTATGCTTTCCTTTGCATGATTCCTTATATCCTATAAAGCTCAGGGGAAGATTCTTTCCAACTCAGGCCTGAGAGGAGGCCAGGCATCATCTGCTGAGGGTGCCACGGTGGAAGAAGATGGGTTTGGGAGTCACACTGTGACCTTGACCTCCTATTTAAGCTGCATGTTCTCCCCTGCTAACACGGTTGTGCTATGAAGAAGGGTGACTGGATTAATGAAACACATTACGACACTCTGGATAATGACCAGTGCTCTCCAAGGCCAGCCTTCCTTCTCCCTCATTTTACTGATGAGAAAAGAGGAGAGAGCAGGATCGTATCGGGCAGGAGATGGAGACCAGGGTCATTCCCTTTACTCCTCAGTCCTCTGTCCTGCTGGCCACTCTGAAGGACACTGGTGGTTTGCCAGTGTGGGCACCATGTCTGAGTGAAGCAGAGAGTGGATGGGACCCAGGGTGGAGAGGACAGGCTAAGCTTTCTCCTTACAAGACCCTCCTACTTGCTGCAAGTAAACCTTGAGGACAGTGGGACGTACCATCTCTTCTAGAAATGTCTGGAGACCTCATTGTGGGGAACTTCATATATGAATGAGGCGGTTACCTGTGAGGTCCAAAGAGGTGATGGAGGGGCAGGGCTGGCCCTGCGGGAAGCCTCCAGCTCCCATAAAGTTCACTGTCCTCCCTGAGTCACAAGAACGTCATGGGGGGAGCACTAGTCATTGTGAATTGCCACAGAGGACACAGAGTGAACAGCAGGTGCACAGAGACAGCCCACGCCTGGTTAGGGAAACAGGTCCTGGGGCAGACCCAGGTTAGGCAGCTGTGTAAGTCATCCTAGCACTGACCTTTGTAAGGTTGTGGTGGAGGTCACATGATATAAATGCCCCATAAAGAGCCTGGCTTATTATAAGTGGTCTGTAAGTGCTGGCTACTGGTATTTTAGTATCTCTTTCCTCCTCCAGTTGCTTCAGCAACATCCTACATCACCGATTTTAAAATATAATTATGTTGACAACTAAGAGAACACACTGACAAACCCATATTTATGTGCAGGTCCTGTGTATATCTGTACATACGCAGGGCACGTGCACAAAGGGATAACAAGTGTCTGCAAATGAAGAGTGAGTATGAAGGAAAGTATACCCTTCCTTCTCCCTACAAAAATGCCGAAATTCTTGGCAGATGGATATATATTCCAATAAGCTACCTTTCCACATTGTAATTTAGTATCAATACTGGCAAGACAGATTCAGTTATTTTCTATTTTTAGCTGTATACATTTTCCTTTTTTTATTTTTCTCAGATCTAAATTTCCTTAAGCGCTTTCCTCTAGCAGTTAATTTGCTCCAGCAAAATAGGTTCTTTGCAGGTTTAAGGCATATGTTCAGTGGTTTTCAAAATACTTTTGAAACTAGCTTATAAAGGAGAATTTACTGTGCTAAAGGGTGAAGTAATAGCATACTTTCTTCTTCTCCTTCTCCTTCTCCTCCTTCTTTTTGAGACAGAGTCTCACTATGTCGCCCTTGGTAGAGTGCTGTGGCATCACAGCTCACAGCAACCTCCAACTCCTGCGCTTAAGTGATTCTCTTGTCTCACCCTCCCAAGTAGCTGGGACTACAGGCGCCTGTCACAACGCCCAGCTATTTTTTGGTTGTAGTTGTTATTGTTTTTACTGGCTCGGGCTGGGTTTGAACCCGCCAGCCCTGGTGTATGTGGCTGGCATCCTAGCCACTGAGCTACAGGCACTGAGCCCACCTCCTCTTCCTCCTCCCGTTTCTCTTCCTCCTCCTCCTTCTTTTTCTTCTTTTTTTTTTGGGTAGAATGAAGTGGTATCATCATAGCTCTCTACAACCTCACACTCAGGGGCTCAAACAATCCTCCTGCCTCAGCCTCCTGAGTAACTGAAACCACAGGTGCATACTACCAATCCTGGCTAGTTTTTCTATTTTTAGTAGAGACGGGTTCTCACTCTTGCTCAGGCTGGTCTTGAACTCCTGATCTTAAGCATTCCACCCACCTTGGTCAGCCTCCCACGATTACAAGCGTGAGCTACCTTGCTCGGCCAGGAGTACCACACTCGTTATTAATTCTGTAAGAAGTGAGACCACTTAAAACTTTACAAAGATCTCTCTAAAATGACTTTACTAACATGCCAACATGTACTAAGAGGAAGTGCATATAAATTAAGAAATCAGATATGCTGCTTTAACCCCGTTATCAGATCTCTGAAAATATTCACGTGATGACCTCATTGGTGTGCTAGTGGTAGGTGAAAGAGAAGTACCAGAGCTGTGATGTTTAAAATGCCGCTTTGAGGGGCTAAGCTAAGCTTCCTTGTGCGGGGAGATTATACACTTGTGTGTCAGAGTTGTTTCAGACACATTCTTGGCCTGTGCCTACCGAAATACTCCAATGAAAGGACACTTGAGTTTGTGCTACCTTCTCTCCTAGCACGCAAAATATCTCAGCATAAATGACAGTGATAGGCAATGTCCTCGACCTTAATTCATTCTATCTCCAAGTCCAAGTGATCAGTGAACTCCAGGGAGGCCCAGGTGGCTCTACAGTAGCATCCCGCCCGCTCTCATCTCCATCCTGAACATAAACGGTGTTTGGACCACTGATTGCCCAGACCAGCGATTTTCAGCTGGTGTGCTGCAGAATACTGGTGCTGTGAGAGGTTCTCAAGTGCGCCGTGACAAATTTTAAAGTTCATAATTAAATTCCTTTTGAAAGAAGGTCAAAGCACCATACATATATTCCTTATCTTACTCTTTTTTTTTTTTTTTGCTCAACATAATTTAAGTGTGCCGTAGAAGTTAAATGACAGGTTCAAGGGTGCCGTGAGATAAAAAAGGTTGAAAAACACTGGAATAGACAATCAGTGTTTACTGCCTGACTAAGGAGACTAGTGGACATTACTGTTGCTCCCCCGTCCCCCGATATTTGAGAGTCCACGATGCCACCGTCCTGTGTGACTTGGTGACACACACTTCTGCTCTGAGCAGTGGGTTCTAGGATCGCTGCTCTGTTTTCATCTACGTTAGGTTTGTCCTGAAGAGTTCACAGATCAACCAATACCGTGTTTATTATCTCTTATTCCACCTATATGTAGCAGGTGCTATCAACTATTACAACAGCCACTCCTGGAAAAGAAACCGAGGCACAGGGAAAGGAGAGTGAGCTGCTCGGGTTTACGGAGTGAGTTGGAAGTACAGAACAAGGAGAGTCCAGGCCACACCTCTGCCTTCTATACAAGTTTTCAGAATTGCCTTTTTAAACCTTGTTCACGATATCACTTTTTCCAGTTTGGTGGCGAATGTCCTTGCCAAATGCCATGTGGCAGGCTCTCCCTTAGGAGTCAGACATCTATATCTTATAGTTGCACCACAGGGCCACTCCACGCTGCTGCTTTGCTGAGCAAAGCTAACTTTGCAGACATTACAGCTGGGGCCAGTGGTCACCAGCAGCCAGCTCACCATCAAACAAGTCACTCCTTGCAGATGGAAGAGAAGGTTGGCAATTGGTTCTAGCGTAGTATGTTTAAAGCACAATCTCCATTAAGAAGTTAGTAAAAGGCTAAGAATCTTCTTCCTAGAAAAATGCACATACACAAAAATACAAAGTTTCACCCACAGTTTGGGATATAGTTTTCTGGATACTTGAAACTTCTATAAGGAGTTATAATTTTTTTAATTAATTGTTTAAAAATACATGCTTTTAAAATTATTTAAAATGCCTGATTTTAAAAGTAATGAGTGCATTAACGTATACAGCTATGATTTAATAATAAAAATAAAAGTAACAAGTGTGTGCTATTAGATTCTATTTACTGTCTCAAACTCTAAGGTGTAACTGTCTAAATGTTTCACTACTTTGGCCAAAGAGAACTAATAGCAAGAGATTCTCTCAGGCCAGTGGAAACTTGCGAGTGACATTTCAGACTTCTTTCTCTGCTCTTAGGGGTCAGCTGTGGAATTTAATCTTTTGTGTTGAAGGCACTTTATGAAAGGATAAGTAGATAGTTCTTATCTTATCCCTCAGAGGGATTATTTTTCTTACCCAGGAATCTTTACCTATTTTCCAGTTTAAAATGGTAGGTACTATCTTTAGATTGTCTTTATTTATAGGTACAATTTTTCTATTAAGGGCCAACACCACTAGGAAGAGATTAGTTTGCCAAAAGACATTTAAATGAATATATCCAGAAGATAGATTGTGATTCTAAAACATGTAGGCATAAAGTGGGAACCCAATTCCTTAGATATTACACCTATGTAGTGGCCTGACACTTCTTTATTTAATGGCACTTGGGATATATTTTCTACGTTAATATCCTTGGTATTTCTGGAGAGCAATGGCAAAGAAAAGAACATTACATCTAGAATGTGCTAATGATGTGTGTTCCATTATATGGTCTCCTGAGGCGCTTCTTTTACCCTCATCAGAGTTGTCAGGTCATCTGCTTTATTCCAGAAACTTCCCCCAAGTAAGATTGCTAAAATCTGCAAATGTATTATGGACGCTTACCTGGGAACTTGTGTTCTTGGCTGAGAGCAAGTAAACGTTTCAACTCTGTAGGGAAAAAAAGAAAGCAAACCTTAACTACTAAAACAAAAGTCACTTAGTAGTGAAGAATTGAGAAATGAAAGGCTCATTAGACTGGTCCACGAGCTGATGTGAAACTTACCTTCCTCATCTATTAAGTAGCTCGATGCTATTCCATCCGTGTCTGTGACATCACAGGAGTAAATGCCCACGTCATCCGTCCCGAGATCTTTGAAGGTTATTTTTGTCCTTCAGAATGAGAAACTGCCCTTAGAAATGAGGCTGTGTGGGACCCGCGAGGCTGTGTTTCACCCTGTCACTGGGCATTAGCATCTGACACTCCATTTATAAAACACTTCTCTTGCTGACCCTTCTCTTCTACCCATTCTTGGTGTCTCAGGTGAAGTGTCGTTTCCTCTAGGAAGACTTTTCCAACCCTCTTCTGGGGGATGATGGCGATGCAAGGGTGGACCTGCAAGCCCCTCATCCCACGCTATTGTGTATCAGCACAATTGGAAATGCTTCACTGGGGAGTTTGAAATTCTCCCTGAGGCAGAACTTGCTGTAGGTAACCCTGGGTGCCTCTCCCACGCCATCCTGCCACTTGCCTTTTCTGAACTTATCACCCGGCATCTGTATCCTCCCCACTGTAGAACCCCTGTGTCTTCAGAGGCGGCGTCTGCTTTGTTGACTGCTGTATTTCCAGCACCTTGTCTGGCCCACGATAAACAAGCAAACGGCTCAGTGGTCTAGTTCATCATGTTCTCTAACTTTGGCAAGTTATATTGTTAGCCAGTGACTAAAAGCAGTCAAACATTTAAATGTGAAGTGCACAATCTGGAAGGAAAATTATAGTTTGTCTTTTCTTCAGACAAATGTGTGTTACTTCAAGAACTTTACAGCATAGGGACATAAAAATGTCTTTTAATTATATTCAGCATTTCCTAGCCATTCAAGGAATGACGAAATTGCTATTTCTTTCTTTTACTTCTGAGATATATTGGGCTTCTTTGTGATAGGAACACATGCTTAGAAATACTTTGTTTTATCAGACACAATCCCAGTGGTTGAAGCTATGAAAATATAAAGCTTGGTAAGTGTATAAAGCAAAGTAAAAAAGAAAACTCAAAATTTTGGAGCTAAAAGGAAATGATAGATCATAAAATCTTCCCCTCCTGACTTTTATACAAAAAGAAATCTGAAGTCCATGGAAGTTAAATAGCAGCCCAAGGTCATCTAGCCAGCTCCTGGGAGAGCCTAGCCTAGAACGCATGTATCCTCTGCTTCCCACACAGAGTCCCTCCCAGGGCACTATTGCATCACTCCCAAGTGATGGTGAGAAAAGCAGAAGAGACTATACTTAGTCCATTTCATTTACCATAATTTGCATCACCAAGTAGCAAGTTCCTCATCTTTAAGATTTCAAAATTTCATAGATAATGAGAGTCATCTTTAAAGTTGATTGTAATGTCAATCAAACTTTTCTAACATCATAAACAAGATAAGCCATGAGAAAGAACTTTCAATGGAATAATGGGAAAAGCACTTTATAAGGATTATTATTTTCAATGTTCAAGTTGGTTACGATGTTTTACAATACCAGATACCAAATATTTATAACTTCATCTTACTCCAAGTAATTTAAGTGGAAATCAAAGAGCTCACCTCATGCTCCTCTAGTGAAAAGGGATCGATTATTCTGATTGAAATAGTCCTTACTTGTTGCCTTTGCTTTCAACGTCTAGTCGAGGAGAGCCCTCTGTGGACACATAATCTTTGGACCAGATGAATTCGGATTTTGGAGATGTCTGATCACATTCGAAATTCAATGAAATGACTCCATCGTCATCCACATTTACAACAACTTCTTTGGTTCCTAGTAGATTAAGAAAAAAAGTACTGATACTTTGTGGTATAAATTAGGCAAATAATTTATTACCTTGAGATTCTTCACTTTAGCCTATAAGCAGGGCCTGAGTGAGCCTGGGCAAGGGAGGAAAATCCCACCTGCTCGGTGTGGACAGCAATCCTGTGCTACAATTCAACTTTTACACTGTAACACGGAATTAAATAAGTGTGCCACATTTCAACACCATGGATGGTCTTGTTTTTCCAGGGTTGAAGAAAAATTGGTTGATGTGACTGATGGTATAGTTATGGGAGCAGATGGATTATAAGAGAACAAGTCAGCCTTGGGAAAAAGCAAAGTCGAATGATTCTTATCAGGCCATAATTCATGACTTTTCTTTCCTTCAATAACAGCCACAGCTGATCAGTCATCAAGAAAGAGTATCTGTAGAAAGAGTTTTAAAAACCAAAGAGAATTGAAGAGAAGAAAGTAGAAGCTAAGAATTGCCTATGTGCACATGTTCAAAGTCTGTAAGTCATATAAGAATGGAGAAATACCAAGGAACTCGCTCTGCTGATCACACAACCATGAATCAATTTGAAGATGCCCCTTTAGATTAGAATGATAGCAACTTAGAAATGACTATTATTGAACGAATTTAAATGGAAATGAGTTTCAGGAGATTCAGCTGTTTCACGCAAATTGGTTTTTGCATTTTAAAAGAAAACAATTCAGTGTTTTGAGTGATTCTGAGAGTTATAATAAATTGCACCTGCAACTAATATAGCAATACAAAGAAAGTGTGGACGGCACACTAAACATTCATTCATATCTATACCTAAATCCAGATGAAAGAAGTAAAATGCTTTGCTCAAATTTATACTCATTCATTTGCTAGCCTAAACTTGGTTTGTTTCAGTGCATTAGGAGAAACATGTTATATTCAATTCCAGAAGATATGGTTTTGTTTTTAGATCTTCCAGGAGATACTTGCCAAGAGATTTAACGCTTTCTTTCTTGACTGTATCATAAGAGGCCAACATTCTGACCTATTGTTTAATAAAAACTTATCAGTGGAAAAAAATTTGTAGAAGTCCTCCCAGGGGAAGGCCAAGAGGAAACCAGTGTCCAAACAGTTACTGGCGGGAGGATCTTGGTTCCTGGACCTGACAGTTGACCTAACTTGAGTCCTTGCTGATGGCAGTGTGTGCTTCAACTACAAACCTCCAAAAAGTGAGTGATAATATATGTAAAACTTAGAGAAGACTTAGCTCTAGGAGATTTTTAAAAATTCGTTTTTTGACACGTAGAGGGCATTTTTATATTTGCCTATGTAAACTGAAATAATGGTCAACTAAAGACTTGTTCCTTAAATGAAATGTCCACCATGTGTTACTTTTAAAGGGCCATGTCTCCTCCACTGGAACTTGGAGAGCATGTTTTATTTCTATTCCTGATAACATGTGACTAATCCTCATACTCCAATGTTGTATAATAAATATTGAACAAATGCTCTTATTCATTTATATATGTACTCAGAATATACACAGAAAATGTTTTGTATATATGGATTGCTAAGAAGTGGAAAGAAGTGATGGAATCTTGCTTTCTGTATAATATCTATTTGGGAAGCATGACAGATTGCTCTATTTTTTTTTTTTTGAGACAGAGTCTCAAGCTGTTGCCCTGAGTAGAGTGCTGTGGTGTCATAGCTCTCTTGCCTCAATTTTTTTTTTCCTATTTTTAGTAGAGATGGGGTCTTGCTTTTTGCTCAGGCTGGTCTCGCACTCATGAGCTCAGGCAATCCACCTGCCTCAGCCTCCCAGAATGCTAGGATTACAGGTGTGAGTTACCGCGCCCAGCTGACAGATTGCTGTATTAATCATTCATTATCTTATCTATAATCCCTTTTTAAAAAGTGATTATCCACATGCTTGTTGTTTGTTATAATAGAGGGATAGCTTAAGTTTATAGCAGAAAAATATTGCTTGGGTTAAGAATCTTGATTTTACTAAAAATGAAAGATGTGACTTTTCTGCAAACAAGACAGCCACAGACTGAACGTGTATGGACAATTTCATTAGCTCCACCTTTCTCTCAGTGCTGTAGCTGACCTTTGTACAACAGCACCTCACCCATTTGGAACCTTGTCCCAACCAAGAAGTTGGGAAAATAAGCCTCTGAGGACTAGTGCTGATATGACAAATGGCACACACTAGTATCCCGCACACTCGCTGGAGAATTCCATAATCCGTCACTTAGACTGTGTTTATATTTTTCTTGAGTAGATCAAATTAAAAGAGAGAGAGAAGAAGCTACTATCAGCAGACACACTGAGAAAAAGAAAAATTATAGTAAGAGACAAGGCAGAAAAACAAAAAAGTAGGCCAGAATACTTAGTACAGGGACAAATGATCCCCTCGGCCCTTAACACCACCACTATATAGTGGTGCTAATAAATATGGTTCATATTTATGGCTCTAAGTAACAGGAAAAGGTAAATGAACTTCAGTAGATGCATTCAGGAAGGTTGAAAAGCACTTACCAAACTTTGTAATCTATTTTAAAAGCATTTTCATTGAAGAGTCTTAAAATGAAATTTAAAGTATTAATGCATTAGCCGTAAGCTCTCAGGTAGATGAAACAACTGGGTATCTATAATAATAATTTGTTCAGGTTTTTGAAGGGCCAGATTTGATCCCAAACCCGTGCAACTTGGAGAATGGGAAAATCCTGCTTAGCTGCTGTCTCAGTTGCCTCCGTCCCTAAGAGAAGAATACAGAGCTGGACCATTAAAGTACTGCTGGCCCTCCCCCTCTGCAGGTTCCACATCTGTGTGCTCAACTAACCCCAGGAATATTAAAAAATAAAAGTAACCCAAAACACAACAATAAAAAATAATACAAAGAAAAACTCAATACAGTATTAACAACCGTTTCCTGAGCACTGACAATATGTTAGGTATTGTAAGTAATCTTGAGATGAGGGGGATGTACATTGTGCAACTGCTACCCCACATATGGGGACTCGAGCATCGTGGATTTGGTACCCGCAGGGAGTTCAGAAACCAACCCCTGAGGACAAGGAGGGGGCTGTGTTTCGGAAAATCAGTTCTGTAGAGATCTTCTGTGCAAATATTAAGTAAAACAAAAAGATGTTTCTCTTTTTTTGTAAAAGACGTTTGTTTAGGTCCTAAGCAATATTATATGTTTCTGTCTCAACCCATGAGCTGTACGTCATTACCTTACAGCTGAGTTGTAACACAAGAAATGTGATGATGTATAGCCTAGGGGTGTTCACACTTTTCTTTTTTCTCTGCCGCACTTTGGAAGAATAAGAGTTGTCTTGGGCCACACATTAAATACACAAACATTGATGAAAGCTGATTAGCAGACAGAAGGTCGTCTGTGCAGACTTTTGGTGATATGGCACATTTCTACCATTCCTCGGGTTAACCTACCAGATAGTGTGGTGGGTACAGTGTCAGAGAGAGAGCTGGAGAGAAAGGTCTAGGTAAAACATTCTCAAGTTTTCAGGTATTTTTTGTTTTGTTTTGAGACAGAGTTTCACTCTGTTGCCCAGGCTAGAATGCCATGGTGTCATAGTTCACAGCAACCTGAAACTCTTAGGTTCAAGTGATCCTCTTGCCTCAGATTTTCCTGAGTAGCTGGGACTAGAGGTGCCTCCTTGATACCTGACTAAATTTTCTATTTTTGGTAGAGACGGGGTCTCACTCTTGCTCAGGCTGGTCTCTTAACTCCTGAGCTCAAGGGATCCTCCTGCCTCAGCCTCCCAGAGTGCTGGGATTAAGGCGTGAGCCACCGTGCCTCAAATTTTGTTTTTAGACTTTCCCATAGCTTAACAGAGCCAAGAGTTAAGCTATTGTCAATTAATTCATGACTGATTGGCTGATAATGCCAAAAAAGACACATTCTCTAAAGGTGATTAATGTATGATGAAAATGGCTCAGATAATTAATGGGCAGGAAGGAAGTTTGAAATTCTATTATCAAAGTGAAAGAATCCTTATGATGGATATTCTCATCCAGATAAAAGGCCATCTCATTTTTCCACAGAGTTGGGCTGGAAAATTGGACCAAAATTAGGTATGACTTAGATTTTCTCAAAAACCACCTTTGAACCCATTCAAGAATATGATGTCAGGAGATTTATGTAAAGCAAATGAAAAAGTTTGTTTTGTTTTGTTTGGACTGACAAGGATTTAAGAAAAATTTTCTCTAGTCAATTCCTCAACCCTAAACAAATCTTTAATATGGACACAGAGATACCTGATTGAATACCTGGCATTTTAATGGTGTCTAGACTACCAGAAACCCCCAGTATGTAAATGAGTTAAGTGTGGCCCAGGGGTAAAATGAACTAGTTGGAAATTAATTCACTCCATTCTATTTTTCTCTCCCCCCAAAATTGATGGAAGAAACAGATAAAATTTAAAAGCTGAAATAAAGTCACAGTAAACTGTTCACCTTCCCATACATTAAGTAATCTGATATGAGAATTCTTTTGCACGTAGTTTAAGGTCTTTTAAATCAGCATGAATTTATCGCTTTTATAAATTATATTTACTTATCCTTCTTCGTGTGTGTGTGTGTGTTGATGCTTTAAACACTGGAGAGTGGCACAGAATAGAAGCAGACAGAAGTGAATTCATGTGACCAGTAACGTGTAACGCTGAGCTTCCCGTGTTTTAGATGAGGACTTCTGGCTGACCCGGTGCCATTCTGGTGCCCAGATTGGAGCCTCCCTTGGACAATACTTTCCAAGCTCAGCCTTCATTACCAGTTGTTAGATGCCTCGGTTCAGTGGACACGCTGAGTCACACTCTGTCACATGCTGAGTGTGACACTAGTCACCCTCACTAGTCAAAACATCATAGTCATTATTTTTTCACTTAATAGATTAACTACTATATTCCAGGTACTTTGCTAGGCTTTCAGCATATACACAGAAAAGACAAAGTTCCTATTTTGAAGGAGCTATTTTCAAGCCTGGTTTTACAATGGAATTAGCCAAGGAGCTGAACAAATAATAAACCCATGTCCAGGAGCTCAGCCCTAGAGATTCCTTAAAAAAAAAAAAAAGAAAAGAAAAAAAACAAGAATGCCTTATTCACCATCCTCAGCCCACCAGTCCTAAAGATAGTGATTTAATTGGTCTGGAGCAGAGCTGGGTATCAGTGTTTTTGGAAAGTTCCTGGCATGATTCTAATGTTCAGACAACATTAAGAGCTACTGCTGGAGTGGATGAAAGAGATCAGTTAGTAAGCAAATAAAAGTTTTCTAAATTAGCTAGCTGAACTAATTTTTCTTTTAAAAGTCAGCCTGTCTTCCTGCTTCAGAACCTTCCATGATTTCACTGGCCACGGGCACACAGCCGCCTGCTCAGCCCTGCCAGCCTCTGGGGTTGCCCACTCCTGACTCGTTCCTCCTGCTGCATTTTCTTGTCTTGCCCTGCCACTCATGACCAGTTGCTAACTTCCTGTAAGCCACTCCCTGCGTGGGACTCCGACAGGGGTTGGGGTTTTCCAGCCTATCACCTGGGCAGAGGAGCCGCGGACTGTCCTGGCAGGTGTTTGCTGCCCTCCTGATGACCGGCCGGCCTTGGCAGGCTCCCTCTTGTCTTCTGTCTGATCTGGCTCAGCTGGCCTCCACCTCCACCCCAGGCCTGATACAATCAACCACAGCTACTGTTTTTAAAATATCCAATGTCAAGAAGAAAACTGCCTTTTATGTACCAACAAATCTACATTAAGTACCTTTAATCCTATTATTAAGGTACATTAAATACCTTTTATCCTATTATTTTTATAGGCTGGTTGGGCTAGTGAATTCCTTGGGAAAGCACAGCACATTTAATCCGGGATCTGGATCTTCGCTAGCCTCACGATAAGGCTTTGCCTACTTGTATTTCTTTGGCTTCAAAGGGACACCAGGAGATCCTAGCAAACTTGGGGGATTAGGTTAACTTTTAACTAGAATTCAAACTGCACTGCAGGTATCGTGTTAGATGTGTTTGTGGCTTGCTGTTACAGGGTAAGTTTTATTTCCTGTGAAATTTGAATCATGTGTCCCCAAAGAGGTCATTGTTCTGAAATAGCAATCCAAGTTTCACCTCCCAAATCTTGAACTTGATAATGTCTCCTCTCTGCCCTATCTATTCTAACATAAAATAAACATGTGAGTAAAAGTAAAATATCGATATTTAACAAAATGAATAAATAGAGACAGTTTTAGACTATGTAGAAGTTTTTATAGGGATTTATAAAACCTCAATAGATCATAGCCTATTGAGCTATGAGGAATATTTTATAAATATGTATCGTAGCTCTTAGCATCCCCTGATGGAAGCTCTGGCTGTTCCACTACCCGGTAAGCCCAGTGTGCAGGGATGATGTCATATTACTTTCAGGGTTCAAATGGCACCCGGCATGTGGCAGAGCTCAAGAAATTCATGAGACAAGAATGAATGTGCTTCTAGCACAGAATGCAGGTAAAATGCCACTAGGCTCCTTCATGGGAAGCATCTTGCCCTCCCAGGAATCCTTCCTGGGCCCCAAGCCAGTGGTCATGGAGGGTTAATAAGATGCTTCGTAGAGTATGTGCTGTGGTTTATGGTTATATTCTGGGAATGCAACGGCCACAAAAATGACTTTTGGTGCTTCAAAACTCTCACCCAGGAGGTCACCAGCAGATGAGATGCTTTTCTGGTGACAAAATTTCCCTAGTGATGCTTCTGTTAATATTGAATCTGGCCATCTGCTACCGTGAGGCTACAGATGAGGAAATAAGAAACTGATCTAGGCTTTCTTTGGTCAGCCAGATTTGGAGTCCAGAGATTAGAGGGAGATTTTGAATTGCCCACGCCTAGATTAAAAGTTTGCTTGTGTAGCAATCTAAATGTTCTCTTAGGAGTATAGATTCTGCACTTGGGTCTTTGGAGATGTCCATTTGGCACATTTGCTATCTAACAGTTGTCAACTGAAGGGTCTCATTTCTACAGGAATATGTGTCCTGGTGTCTTTGAGTGTTACCTTCCGTCTGTGTGTATGTTCCCAGCGTTTTCTATTTTCTCATGAAATTTTGCAAAGGTTCTTTATATGAAGGGCTGCACTCTCTGTGGACACTTACCACACTTTCACCTAAGAAGGTCGCTTTTGTCTGCCTCATGTCTAGAGAGCAGCTATAAGAGTAGCTGAAAATAGTTTATAAAGAAATCGGATGGTGGCGGCGCCTGTGGCTCAAAGGAGTAGGGCACTGGCCCCATATGCCGGAGGAGGCAGGTTCAAACCCAGCCCTGGCCAAAACAAAAGAAAGAAATCTGATGGGCTGGTTGAGGACGCTTATGCCTGTAATCCTAGCACTCACAGAGGCTAGGAAGATCCCTTGAGCTCAGGAGTTTGAAACTAAACTCAGCAAGTGTGAGACCCTATCTCTACTAAAAATAGAAAAAATTAGCTGAGCATTGAAGAGGGTGCCTATAGCCCTAGCTACATGGGAGGCTGAGGCAGGAGGATTGGCTGGAGCCTAGGAGTTTGAGGTTGCTGTGAGCTAGTCTGAAGCCATGCCACTCTAGCTTGGGCAATAGAGTGAGACTCTGTCTCAGCAAAAAAAAAAAAAAAAAAAAGAAGGATGAAAGGGGCTACTATTCCTTCAGAGAGTACATTTCATGTACTTTTCAAGTAACTAGTAGTGAATGAAGAGTTTTCTATGTTTACAATTCTTCCTCATCAGGAAATAATGTAGTATTACCTACCTATCTGCTCTTTGTTTATTTCAGTCTGAAAACAGGGTTTGGACTGGAATGAATATAAACTTAAAATACTTGGTGGAGATTTTTAATCTTCTTTCATTTGCATTGTTTTATGTAACTTTTGTGAACTGAAATATATGATATCGTTGAACAATGATACAGGTTAAATGATAAAAGAAATTATCCTGTAATAATGTGAAACTCTTTGGGCAATGAACACAGCAAACATTGTTCTCATAATGAAAGAAAAGATTGTTGACTCTAGCCCAATCCTGCATCTCTTGAAGCTAGAAAGTGAGGGCTCCCTCTGTAGACTATTCAGTTGGGATTGCTGTTGTTTTAACCCAGAGGTCAGCAAACTATAGTCTGTGGGCTAAAATCTGGCCCACTGCCTTGATTCGTATGGCCCAGAAGCTAACAATGGTTTTTACATTTTTAAACAATTGAAACAAATCAAAAGAAGGTTAATATTTCAAGACATGGAGTAATTAAGATTCAGATTTTTTATAATGTGCATAATGCATATAACTGTACCCGATAAAGTTTTATGAGAACACAACCACACTCATTAGCTTGTGTCTCCTTTATGGCTTTATTCATGCCCTGGCAGCGTTGAGAAGTTGTGACAGAGACCGAATGGCCACAAAGTTGAAAATATTTACCATGTGGCCCTTCAGTCTGCTGACCTCTGGTTTGGGGTAATTGCTATAATTACCTAAATCTTACTTTTGTTGAATGATTGTGCCTGCAAACTGGGCTATTCCAGCTCTGCCTATGATTAGGAAAATATTCTTGTAAGACTTAATTAAGGTGGCTAAGGCATAACAGAAATAATGTCCCAGGAATGTATGTCTGGAACAATTGGTCCAGGAAGCAAAATTTGATCACGAAGTTCTCATTTTTAGGTATGAATCAGAATAGCCCCCGACCACCTGGTTGGTCCCTGACACATCATGGCATCAATCATTGTCATGTTCTATGGTCACTATTATGGATAATATTGGATAGCACATGTTGATGATTTTGAAAATAGGAAAAGTACAGAAAGTTAGGTTGAACTTTACTCCAGTATTTTACACAGATGAAATGAATTTTAATGACACGGTAAAAGCCCACCTGGACGGGTCTCTGCCACAACAGGGCCAGCAAGTTCAGATGGCTTCCCAACTCCCGCCTGGTTGATGGCTCGGACACGGAACACGTAGCTGACACCCTCCTTCAGACCTTGCACCTGGAAGAAGCAGGTGTAGAAACAATGGGCCATTCATGTCATTCAAACAGATGTGCTATTCCTCTGTAATAAGGATGTAGTCACCTGGCACCAAGCGTGCACCGCTCGTGTTCTAGACCTGATTTTGTCAAAGACTCAGAGGTGACTTTAGCTGCAGACTTTCTGGACCACCTGTAAGTAGGTGAGGAATTTCCAAGACCCATTTTTAACTCTGATCTTCTCTCCTTTCAGATAATTTAATGGCTACCAACATCGGAAACAGAGACTAGTGTGTATAAACTTTAATGAATTAGCCACCTTGTTATTTGGTCAAAAAGACAAAATAGGCTGGGTGAAGTGGCTCAGACCTCTAATACTAGCCAGACCTCTAATGCTAATTTTAAACAGAAAAATTAGCCAGGCATGTTGGTAGAAGCTTATAGTCCCAGCTACTTAGGAAGCTGAGGCAGGAGGATTGTTTGAACCCAGGAGTTTGAGGTTGCTGTGAGGTACGATACCACTGCACTCTAGCCACATAAAAGAACAAGACTGTCTCTAAAAAAAGGGAAAAAAAGGAATTTTTATAACCAAGGGCATAATTTTTTCCCTAAAATGTTGTGATGGAAATCAATATCCAAAATGTGATTTAAATAAAACAATGCTAAGATAAATTGATTTAATTACATGAAGTATCTGTGACCACGTGTTTAAATGAGCTAAGCATTAATTGTTAGGTTTTTAATCTAATTATTTAGTTGGACATGTATTGTGTTACAATAGAATGTCATTATTTATGCAGTGATAGCGTTCCCTAGAGCTAATGGATTTTTGAAATGGATTTTAATCTTGTTCTTAAGTCGAATTTGTATGTAAGTTGGTATGGGCCTGTTTATCACCTGTAATAGCCTCCATTCATTTGTAAGTGCAAGCTATATGAAGTCAGATGTCTATAACTCGGGGACTGCCTGTATTATTACTCTAGAGTCTAGTCACTGGGGTGACAGAAGCACCCCTCCATTCTTCCATCACCACGGGGGCAATGACCACTGGCCCCGACTGCATCACGAATACGTAATCTAGATAACACATCTATTTTCCTTTTCTTGGATTTTTTTCCTTCCCTATCATTTCTGAAGGAACTGAATTCCCTTGCCTCCCCCATCCAGATCCCTTACCCCTTCCAATTACTCCCTTTCACCACCTTGTCTCATGGGGTTGTAATTACCAAGGAAAAAAAAAGGAAAGTGAGGAAGTGTGAATTATGTTTGGCTAAATCCCTTGGGTTGAAAGTAATGCATCCTTGACATTCTCTAGGAACGCCTACACATCTGAAGCCAGAACCAATGTGGGTGCTTCCGGGAGAAACCCGTTAGCCTGTTGTGTTCCAGCTGTGACCAAGCAGCCTCCCAGTAGTGGGGCGCTATCTGCTGTCCTTCTATACTTCTTAATATGTAGGGTGTTTTGAATAGAAAACATCTGGAAGAATATGCCAGAATGGGTTTGGGAATGAGAGGACGTTTTCACTTTCTTCTTTACACTTTTATTGTTTGAACTTTTCTTCAGAGCCTGTGTTAGTGGCATAATCAGAAAAATAAAAAATTCTATTTTTTATTTTCAACACTGCTGATAAGCACGAAGCTTCTTTCCTCCTGGAATTTCACCTCCAGGTTTGTTAGGCAGAAACTCGGCGCATCTTTTTCTCTCTCCTAAATTCGCCTTCCGTCTTTTTCTTTTTATAAATGCGTGACATTAAGCACGTTCTTCACTGTGTTTGAGTTCTGTTCTTTTTCCCAGGTTGTTGGTCTCCTCTGCTTGGCTTCTCACCCTTGTTTGTGTCACCTAAGTCAGGTCCTTGGCATCCTGTGCGGTGGCAGATTGAGGGCGTGGAAATCTTCATCCTGCCGCATAGCCCCGACACTACCATCCGGGACGCTTCTGACCTTTATTTTATTTTATTTTATTTAAATTTTTATTAAATCATAATTGTGTACATTGGTGCAATCATGGGGCACAATGTGCCGACTTTATATACAATCTGAAATATTTTCATTCAACTAATTAACATAGCCTTCATGGCCTTTTAATCACTATATGAAGACATTTATATTCTACGTTTAGTAATTTTCACTTGTACCCTTGTAAGATGCACCGTAGGTGTGATCCCACCAATCACCCTCCCTCCACGCCTCCTTCCCCCTCCCCTCACCTCCCTTGCCTCTTTCCCCATTTCTTGTGCTATAATTGGGTTTTAGCCTTCACATGAAAGCTATAAATTAGCTTCATAGTAGGGCTGAGTACATTGGATACTTTTTCTTCCATTCTTGAGATAGTTTGCTAAGAAGAATGTGTTCCAGCTCCATCCATGTAAGCACGAAAGAGGTAAAGTCTACATCTTTAAGGCTGCATAGTATTCCATGGTATACATGTACCACAATTTATTAATCCATTCGTGGGTCGATTCTGACCTTTATTTTATGCTATTCTTATAGGTTTTCTTTAAACCTAGAGGGCTCCAAGGTCATCTGGACAGCCAAATGGCATCTTAGGCTCTAGGCCTTCCCTGACTTTTCCTCTCTGTCATAGAAAAGCTGACTTTGCTTATCTCCTCAGAGTTCTGCCTGGGGGTCTGACTGTCATACGCTAAGCTGAGTCAAGGGGACGTGGCATGTAGTGGTTTATGGACCGTCTCTCCTGTATGTACACTGTGAATAGTGACTATAAATGCCTTTTCCCCAAGTGTGCCTGACAGATGGCATGGACTTAGTCCCCGGCAGCAGGTTGATGGGACAGACCTTTTAGACCAGTAAAAGAAGGCATTTTGAATGCTTTCCAATGTCCAACCGATTCTGCCAACAGACCCGGCTGGGAGAAAGTAGCATGCAACTTTCTGAATGACTGCAGGGAAGTCAGACTTTCTTCTAAGGAGTGAGTGATGGAATTATATTCCCCAGCATTTCTGAGGTCCTACTGTGGATTCAGGGTCTCAAGGGCCACTGCTAACAACAGAAGAAAACATTCTCTGGAAATTTCTATTTCTACATCTCTGAATCAGAGATTCAGTGGCTACAGCAGAACAGTCTTTGGTAGACAGAGTTAGTGACTGGGTCGTCTGTAAGGCAACGACATGGATAAGGGTGAGGACAAGGCACTCGGCTGCAGGTGAAGTGAGGCAGGCGTGCCTGGGCAGAATCTGCAGTTGCAGACTCCCTGATGGAACACTGTCAAAAGAGCGCCCTCGAAAATAATTAGAGATAGGAATAAAAAGCCACTTTTGAGGGATAGCAAGCAGTAACATTCTAAGATGGTAAGTAACAAAAATGTAAAGTGGGTAAGTTGTGGCAAGGAGAGCTGCTGGGCGGTTTTCAAAGCCAGGCTAAGGAATTCAGGTTACATATAACCAAACTGCTCCAAGCCTCAGAAGCTCAGAGATTTTTCTCCAGGTCCAGCCAGGGCCAATGGAATTTTACTGGGAGCCCAAATATGAAACAGACCAAAGCAGAGATATAATACTATGCTTGATCTTGCTAACTTTAAAGTTAATATGATTAATAGAGCAGTTTTCTGTTTTATTAATTTATTTTGCTTTTTATCCTTTTATTTATTTATTTATTTTCATTTTGCCTTTTTAAAGGAAAGAATGT
Source organism: Arctocebus calabarensis (assembly GCA_963573935.1). Classification (NCBI taxonomy): domain Eukaryota; kingdom Metazoa; phylum Chordata; class Mammalia; order Primates; family Lorisidae; genus Arctocebus; species Arctocebus calabarensis. The sequence goes on from CAUYON010061493.1 coordinate 32,378, forward strand.
TTTTCTAAAACCATGAGCACCCTCTTACCTTCAGGTACATGGTTTTAACAGCTGCCTTGTTGAGTCCTCGCCACTGGTCATCTTTGGCCCTGGCCTCCTTCATGTCCACAAAGTAGCCAGTGACCGGTGTCCGCCCGGAGTGCACTGGAGGTTTCCAGTGGAGAACCAGGGAGTTCTTCCTGACTTCACTGTACTTGAGAGCTTGTGGTGGACCTGAGCAAGAGAGGCCAGTGAACAGAAATCATATGTCAATTAGACAACTAAAGGGGCTCAGCGCCTGTGGCTCAACGGGCTAAGGCGCCAGCCACGTACACCTGAGCTGGCAGGTTCGAATCCAGCCTGGGCCCACCAAACAATAATGACTGCTGCAACCAAAAAAATGGCTGGGCATTGTGGCAGGTGCCTGTAGTCCCAGCTACTTGGGAGGCGGAAGCAAGAGACTGGCTTGAGCCCAGGAGTTGGAGGTTGCTGTGAGCTGTGATGCCACAGCACTCTACCCAGGGTAACAGCTTGAGGCTCTGTCTCAAAAAAAAAAAAAAGAAAGAAAAGAAAACTAAAGGGTGTTTACATTTAGCACTACATTTAAAGTTTGAGGTCTGAGTGTGATGCTGGTGTCCTTTATTGTTTTCTTTTATTTATTTATTTATTTTGAGACAGAGTCTCACTCTGTCGCTCAGGGTAGAGTGCTGTGGCATTGTAGCTCACAGCAACCTCAAACTCTTGGGCTCGAGCCATCCTCCTGCCTTTGCTGAAGTATCTGGAACTTCAGGTGCCTACTACAACATCTGGCTGGTTTTTATACTTTTTAGTAGAGATGGGGTCTTGCTTTTGCATACGCTGATCTCATACTCCTGACCTCAGGAAATTCACCTGCCTCGATCTCCCAGAGTGTTAGGATTACAGGTGTGAGCCCCCATGCTTTGCTTGGTGTCCTCTTTTTTAAATCTATTAATAGCATTCCCATGAAAACAAATACCCTGTGGTCTTTTCATGTCAAGGGTCCAAACTGCTGTACATCAGCCTAAGTCCCTTCATGGGCGTGGGTAGGTAAGGTGCATCTCTAAGGCTGGATCACAGTTTCCTTCTGGCTGCCCTCAGCTTGCGTTAGTTGTAAGGACCTTTTACTGGAACAGATTGAGTTGGCTGCAGATTCAATTTCGCATTACTTCTGAGCGATAATCTAAAAATTTCCCTCAATCCAAATGGCATTAAGAAAGCAACTCAATTTGATGACATGTGAATATAGATAGTAATAATTCTTTCGAAGGAAAAAGAAACAACTCCCAACTGAAGGGAAATCTTTCTCCTAAAGTACACATCCTATAAATGGGGGTGGTGGTGGTGGGAAACAGCTTATGGTTTACAAAACACTTTTACCAAAATAAATACAGTCAACCCAAGGAACCCTGAATCAGTGCTAGATACTGACAAGTATTCTATCTTCATTCATCTCATTTATCCTTAAGACAATGAAGAGACATCTTAGAGAAGCCAAGTAATTTGACAGCCCTCTGAAGGGAGAAAGCCAGAATGTTCCTGGTGTGTTCATTATTGGGACAGTTCAAATTGCTGAGCAATTGCCCATATCTTCTGAATAATCACCAGCTGCTAGGCAGGTGGTATATATATCTCTCTTTATTTTCTTTTTTCATTTCCTTTAAAAAAAAATAACAACTGAGGCTGGGCACAGTGGCCCACGCCTGTAATCCTGGGAGGCCAAGGTCGCTGGATCACCTGGACCTCAGAAATTCCAGACCAGCCCGAGCAAGAGTGAGACCCTATCTCTATTAAAAATAGAAAAACGATCTGGGTGTTGTGGCAGGTTTCTGTAGTCAGTCCTAGGCACTTGGGTGGCTGAGGCAAGAGGATCGCCTGAGCTCACGAGTTTGAGGTTGCTATGAGCTATGATGACTCCATGGCACTCTACCCAGGGCAACCCAGTGAAACTCTGTCTCAAAAACAAAAACAAACAAAAAACCCCAACTGATTTCTAAACAACCTGTTAAAATCACCTGAAGTGACTCCTAGTGGCATAAAAGCCAACTTGCACAAGCGCAGACTATCATGCCATGCTGTGGCGTGTTGCAACTGACGGTTCAATATTTGTTTGGCCCTTTACCTGCGCCTCACAGTTACAAATATGCGTCATCCTTGTCTTCTGATGTCTGGTATGAAAACATATTTAAATATTAACACCGAACACCTCATGCTAATGTGGCATGTTCTGTTTTGCAAAGGACTTTTATGACCATGACCTTGTGGGGGAAAGAAGTTTTTGAGAAATTGGGATAGGAATCAGTTGCCCTTTAAAAAGCAACACAAGCAAAGACGAGCATGCCTTTTAAAGGTTCATTTGCACTGAAATCATGTGCATCAACCAATCCTCCACTGTGCAGAGGCTGTGCTGTGGGGGCTCTAGGATCTACTGGGAACACAGGCATGTGGAATTCATACTCAGTTTCACTGTCATTTAATAATTATCACAAGGCCGGGGACGGGAGGGAGGGGTGGCTCGCACCTGTAATCTCAGCACTCTGGGAGGCCGAGGCAGGTGGATTGCTTGAGTTCAGGAGTTCACGATCAGCCTGAGCAAGAATAGAGACCCTGTCTCTATTAAAAATAGAAAAACTATACAGGGAAAAGGGAAAGGGGGGGGAGGAAGGGTGAAGGGAGGGCAATTGGTGGGATCACACCTACGGTGCATCTTAGCAGGGTACTGGTGAAACTTATTAAATGTGGAGTATCAATGTCTTTATATAGTGATCAAGAAAATGCCATGAAGGCTATCTTTAACAGTACGATCAAAATATTTCTGATTGTATATGAAGCACATTCTGCCCTATGATTGCACCAATGAATACAATTATGATTTAATAAAA
>CAUYON010061495.1:0-32342 GCA_963573935.1 Arctocebus calabarensis
ATTTAATAAGTTTCCCTAGTACCGAATGGATTAATAAATTGTGGTACATGTATACCATGGAATACTATGCAGCCTTAAAGAAAGATGGAGACTTTACCTCTTTTGTGTTTACATGGATGGAGCTGGAACATGTTCTTCTTAGCAAAGTATCTCATTTGTTTAGACTATTAATAAGAAAGTGTTAGTAGTAACTAACATTTATTGGTTGCCTTTGTGTGCTAAGTACTTTTTAAAAGATTTTTTAAATTTTATGTAGTAGGTATTGCTAATATCCTCATTTTACAAGTGAGAAAATGAAGGCAAGTTAGACCAAGAAAATGCCTCAAAGTCATACAGCTAGTAAATTAGAATTTTGGGCTGAAACTTTTATATCCTCAAAAACAATACTGTCTAATAGAACTTTCTGCCAGGTTGGGATTGTCCTATGCTGCCCAATACAGTAAGCCACTAGCCACATGCAATTATTGAGCACTTGAAGTTGGCTAGCCTGACTGAAATACTGAATTTTAAATTTTATTTAATATTAATTAATTAAAATATAAATTTAAATAGTCTCATATAGCTGGTGGCTACTGTATCAGACAGTAAAGTTCTTAAATATAGGCTCCTTAATGCAGAGAATTTTATCTTTTTACCTATTTTGCTCGTTGCTAAAATAACATTGCCTCTGTCTTCGTGCACCAGCAGATACTTAATACCTGTTTATCAGATGAACAAATGAAAGAAATAATGCATGTGACTATGAAATATGTTAACGTTTGGATCATATTAAAATAAAAACAAACAAGATTTCCTTGAAGTCCATTTGTTCTCTTTCTTATTCATTTGCAGGTTCTGGGAAATGGCTTTAACATTCACTGGTCTCAAGCTGCAGGGGTCACTAGGACGATTTGGAAAAACAACTACTACTGATATAGAAGGCTATATGGAGCTTCCAGATGGGAAGGTGAGTGCAGCCACTTATTCTATGATAATAAAATTGTGCTTTTAAATATGTATGTGAAAATGTTACATTCTAAAATCCTCTGTCAGTATCAATAATAATATAATTGTAAATTTAATGACATTTAATTTTTTTTGTTTGTCTGTTTGTTTTGAGGCAGAGTCTCACTATGTTGCTCTGGGTAGAGTGCTGTGGCACAGCTCACAGCAAACTCCAACTCTTGGGCTTAAGCGATTTTCTTGCCTCAGCCTCCCAAGTAGCTGGGACTACAGGCGCCCACTACAATGCCCATCTATTTTTTTGGTTATAGTTGTCTTCGTTCTTTGGTAGACCTGGGCTTAATTCAAACCTGCCAGCTCTAGCGGATGTGACTGGTGCCCCAGCCGCTGAACTACAGGCACTGAACCTGAACATTTAATTTTACTTCTTCAGATTACCAGTTGTAATTAAAATATTTCCTTGAAATTGTCATAGTCCATATGTATATACTATTTTCCATTTTCTTTTTACAAAATACTATACACATATAAAAAGTATGTTATTATTATGTTATTTGGTTTTATATTAGGATGAGTTGTATAGTATTATTTATGACTATTTCAGTTATAAGTAAAAGCCTAAATATGAATATTACTCTAACTTTAAGGAACCAAATGGTTTGATGATCTCCCTGATGAAATATTCTCAATTCAAATGTGTGGTATATCAGAGGAAATAAAAAGCCTAGGATACTGGCTAAGCTATAAACCCAAAGCTGTAAGATGATCTTAAAGCACTCCTGCTTCAAATTATGAATATTATAAGAATGAAACTAAGATAAATATCAATATAGTGCTTGTTAAAAATGTAATATTAGATATATCTGTTAAAGGTTTAGAGAGTTTGCATAGATGTATGGGAGAAAGAAACCATTTTAAATCATAGATCCACAAAAGGAAATGTTTAGAATCAGGAATAAATTTTAGATTGTTAGAGGGAAGATTGGAATAAAACATCTATGGTGGCAAAGAGTAGACAATTTAGGGTAAGAAATATATCAGAGTCCTAGTATACAAGGAGTATAACAGCCAGGAAGAACTATTATATATTGGAAGACTAGAATTGCAAAAAGAAGTAACAGATAACTTTGGCCATGAAATGCCAGGTGAATTAGAGGGGGGAGGCAGAATATGGAATCAATAAGATGAGCTAGAAAGGAAGCTGTTTGCTATCATCTAAAAAGAGGTAATGACAGCCTAGATGTCTCAGGACAAACATAAAGGAAAGCTAGATATGAGTGACATTTCAGAAAGGAACACCCTAGAGATTTTGGTCTCTATTGTTGGCTTTAGTCATTGGACAGAAGAAAATAAGTCTAAATAAAGACTCTACCACAAGAAGGCTGAGATTTAATAACAGGTAATCATAGGTAAAATAGATAGGATAGATAAAAATAGATAGACCCATGATGTAGGAAGATGGAGTAAAATTATCAGTTACTCTAGAAGGGAGGGATGTGGGAATGCAGAACCCTAGAACAGACAGGTAAAAATTAGAGCAGAGCATCCCAAATTGCATTTTATGGAACATTAGTCTGCATGAAAGTAAGACTTTCCTAGTCATATTCCTTTGTATCTAGAAATTCCTCTTGGTGATTCTCAGCAAATATTTTTATATTAAAAGTTCCCAGGGGGAAAAAACTTGTTTGCCCTTGTTTATTCTAGCATCTATGATACCTTTTGAGGTAACATAGTTGATATAGGAGTTTTTGAACCATGGTGTCTAGATTAGAATCCTGACTACTCTGGGCAATTTGGGGCAAGTCATTTAACTGTTTTGTGCCTCAGTTCTCTCTTGTGTAATATGGGGATAATAACAGTCATGACTACCACTGGTTCATGTTGTTCCTTTGCAGGAATGAGAAAAAGCTATTTCTTCTAGGAAAATAGAGTGCTCAACATGCACCCCTGTATATGGTATTCCTCATAAATGTGCCTAGTTGATATGGTTTTTAGGATTAAATAACTTAATACAGTAGAACCTCCATAGTTGACCACTTGCCTACATTGACCACCTCCTTAGGTTTTTCAGATTTTCATAGAATAGACATGCACCACATGTATGTATCAGTACACAAGGCCTAGTTCCTTACATTGACCACCTCTGCATATTGACCAGCTAGTTATAGTCCCTTGGACGGTCAACTTATAAAGGTTCTACTGTATATGTATGCAAAGTATTCAAGTAGTACTTGGCATAGAGTTAGTGCTCAATCTGTATTACTTATTATGTGACATTTGTTAAACATCCTAGGAACTAATTTTCGTGGTGTGCACTCTGGGAAATTCTGGATTATATAGGTTGATTTGAGGTGATTCCAGATGATTATCCTCATTTGAAATTGGATATTCAATTGGTTGAATTGGTTCATGCTAAACCTGGTCAATTGAGTAATGGCCTCAAAATTTATTTGTTATCTTCTAAAATTGGATGGCATCACATTAAAAAGTAGAATCTCTTCAAGAACTTTAAGCATGTCTCTTAAATTTTGACCCATTAATTCTTCTTCTTAATTATGACCTTAGGAGACACGCAAGGAATTCTATGTGTTTTCATTCTACATGAAAAATTACCAGTATCACAAACCTTAATCACAATAATGTACAATTATGTATAATGCTAGAAAAAATACATCAAAATGTGACTTGTGATTGGACCTGGGATAATTGGGTTTCTTTTCTATATTTTCTTATATTTTTTTGCTTATTCTATATTTTAGTTTTCATGATCAAGAAAAGCAATCTTAAAAAATAATTTTTGTCTACTATTTGAGGCATGAACATAGACATATTTCTGTCTTAATATGCATGACTTTACTTCTGTACACCTGCCAGGTGCTCTCAGGGTCGACATGGGGTAACATGCTACTCTGGGAAGCTGGTCTCATCAAAGTGGAGCTCTGTCGCAATGGGAGAAAGTCTTGTCACCATGGTGCCATCAACCAGATAATGCTGGATGAAGGTGAAGTTATTACTGTTGGATCAGATGGATGTGTTAGGGTAGGTTTTCTTGATATTTGGACAGTAGCACCTACATCTAAGACTTGCACATTATCCAAGAAGTTTTATCTGGTTTTTAATTTTATTTGAAGTCATTTTTATGAAGGAGATCAGGGATTATTTACTCCTGAGACCAAATCACTTTAGATAATGTTTCTTTCATTGTAAATACTTGTATTCTTGTCAAAATTAATTTATTGCATCTAACACTTTCTGAGGGGACCTCTTGTTATTTTGATTCTATTGTCAAAATAATAGCTTCAGAAAATGAAAACACATGTTAGCATAGGATGAACAATAGACTCACACATTTTTCCAAAATGCTTGGTGCGAATGGGTCATTTTCTAGGAAAAAAAGTGCTAAATGTTTGTTAGTTATTTTTTCCTGAGGTTACTAAATAGAAATACACTCAGAGGTGAGTTGATGGGGTTTGCCTATGGGTGCTACCCTCTCATTGTCCCTTAAGTTGGGGAACTTGACTGATTTCCGTTGTGCACAGTCTCTTGCCTTGGGTAAGCAAGAACCAAGAAGTGGTTCTGGTGTCTTAGTCCCCGTGGTTGCTGTTCTGTCCCACTTCTACCCTCCCTGATACCTCATGTGAATGTGGATCCCACTATCACAGACCGTCCTATGGTTTGCCTTATAGTTTTTTTGAATATTTCTACTGGGGCCTTTTATAGGAAAGTAGTGTTCTCTTGACATTCTTTAAGAAGTATTATCAAAAATAAGATAGGAGTTTTCAATAGTCTGATAATTCTATTGACATCTATTGGGCTTGCTTTATCTAATACATTGTTCAAGCCATATCTCCGACAGAGGGTCCCCTTATCATTGGCTTTTTGAAGTCAAGTACAGGTTTTTGCACTCATAACATTAAATATAATCTTAGTTAGATCTCAAGTATTGCTCTGAGACCTTTTATGTCCTTTATTTAGTTATTTAATAGATTCACTATCCCCCCAAGAGATATATCACCCCCAAATATCCCAATACCAAGTGGAAGAGAACTTCAAGAGAAAAGAAGTTAAATATTTCACAGAGGCTTCCTTGATGGACACACTAATTTCTCAGCTTGCCTCCCTTTTTAAAGTGCACCCTCATCTCTTTAGTCCTCATGTTGTAAGTTTGTATCTCTCACCTTTTAGGAAAGGAAGAACTACCCAACTTCCAGAGGTTCGTTTGATCTTAGGATCTAGCCCTCTACTCCCTACGAGGCTAACACTCAGGACAACAGCAATCTTCTGGGAGTTCTAAAGTCTGAGTCATTCGGTCTCTCCAGGATAATATGGCAGGGAATGTCAACAGCACTGTCCAGGGTGGCTTTGGCACCTCACAGAAATCCTTTTGAGTTTCCCTGTTTCTTTCTGTAGTGTTCTGGACTCCTCTCCCTCTGAAAAATAATCTTTATCTGAGTTAGTAAAGTGTAAATTGATATTAAGAGAAACATTTTCTAATGGAGATATTATCTACATCTATTTTTTCCTGCTTATAATAAAGTGCTTGAATCATTAATCAAAAATGTATATTTTCCCTTTCCATCATCCTACTGGTATATAGAAAACAAAGCTTCTTATACTGTCTTGCTGAACAACTGAACTGTTTACTCCATATGGCCACCTTATATGAGGAAAGACCTAATAAAAACCTTGAAATAAAGATTATTTTGAGCAACTTAAAATTCTTATACAAGGCTGTACTTTCTCACAAATCTCTATAGATACGAAGGAAACTACAATAATTTATTATGCCTGAGTTCAGAGTAAAAATTTCCAGGGGTTGGGGTTTTTCTGTGTTCTAATTATACCTGCTTGTCATTAATTTGAATGAAATAAGAAGAAAGGATTTTTTAGAAAAACCAGAGGCTTTCTGGCTTAGGAAATAATTATTTAGAAACTTCTGATTGATTAAAGCATTTTCTTATTAATTTTTCAAGATATGGGATTTTGAGACAATAGACACTGCTGATGTTATAAATGACACTGGATTGTTAGAGATTGAACCTATGAATGAACTTCAAGTAGGAAAGAATGTCAAACTTTCCTCAATGATAAAAATGAATGAAATTGGAAGTAATTTTTGGCTGGCTCAGGTATGTTACCTTATTTTCTCTTAGTTCTTTAAAATTGCCAGGACATAAAGTTAGAATAATAGTATAATTGATTGTATGGCCTCGAAAGTCCTTTTGACTATAAGATTATGAGATCGCTTTGCTTATTATATAGCTGTATTCTAAAATATATAGAATTTGATTTTATCAAATTTTAATCACACTTTAAAATGGATGTAAGCTTTTGATATTATTGCTATTCTTTAATAAATCACATTTATCATAAAGAATATTTTTCAAATTTGATGAAAGGTCAAAACGATAAAACAAAATACTATTAGGTTTTCATTTTTTAGGATGCCAATGGAGCCATATGGAAGCTTGACCTTAGTTTTTCAAATATCGTAAGTTGCCTATTATTTTTTTTCTTCACTTTTATACTAAACACCTTTATCATTCTTCTTTAAAGCATATTTTTCTTCATGTTTGATTCCTATTTCCCATCAAAAACTTGCTTTATGTATGCTAATCTTGAGAATTTTCTCATTTGCCATGATTTTACATTAACAAATGTATCTCATAGCAAAATGTACTTTACAGTTTTCATAAATATATGGAATTTTCCTTTATATTGTCTCATGTTATCTTCATGCTACCTGCTACCTGTTTGGTAGGGAGGCAGCTGTCATCATCTTATTTTATAGATGAAGAAATGGCAATTGGCATTTGAGAACATAGCCATTATGTTCAAAGCCAGGACTCTACCTGGTTCTCATAATTCCAAACTCTATATTCTTTCTAAACTTGTATGCTATTTCTTATTTTTATTCAAATGAAATTGCATGTGAAATAGGATTTTACTTGTGTTTTTAAAGAGTTGACCTTAATTCTCTGTTGCCCTGTCTTTGAAATCTATTAAGCTGTCTGTCTGTTCTTAGACCCAGGATCCAGAATGCCTCTTTTCCTTCCATTCTGGAGCTATTGAAGCTTTAGCTATTTCTCCTGTAACTTATCTCATGGCCACGACTGCCTTGGACTGTAAGTAGGAACTCAATGAAAATATATTTTGCCGTGTTTTGTTTTCAGTGTTATTTTTATATGTATTTAAAAGCATTTGAGGATTTTTCCAAAAAAGAAGCCCCTTGAATGCAAGTGAGGCAAATTGTTACAGAGTGGAGGTTGCAAAAAGAATGTAGCAGCCAAGGTTATTGTGAGAGATTTAAAAAAGGACACAATCTGTAAATTGTTCATGAAAATACTATTCATTTTGATATTATCCACATTTGTTCCTATTCTGTCTCCTTTCTTCCTTCTTGATTTGTGACAAATCTAAATGGACTATGCAATGTGAAATTTACCCATCAGATAATCATCAATTATCTTCATTAGTCATTTTTGCAAATTACCAGTTTAAGGTTGTGTATGGAAATTTTTGAGCAAAGAAAGGCTATCCAATTATTAACTGCTTTAGTTTTTTTATGAAATTTCTTATTATAATACTCAATATGTAAAAAGTAAGCCAAAACTATATAAAAAGATATTATGTATGTAATTTAGTCCTTTTAACACTGTCTTTCTATAGGCTCAGTTCGAATTTATGATTTTGCTAGCAAAACTCCTTTGGCTCAAATGAAATTCAAACAAGGAGGTACTGCCCTTACCTGGGCACCCCAATTGGTAAGTTTATTGTTATAATAAACATCTACCAGAATCTGTTGGCAAATATGGTATGTCAATACTATTTCTTGGACATTATAGATATTTACTGACGTGGAGAAAGAATAAAAATTCTAAGTTAGTTTATTTCACTGAGAATATGACAGAAATCATATCATGACTATTGTTATGGGTTTGGTCCTATTAAATTAATGAAAATTCTATTTTATGCCACTTAGAGATTAGGAGTAATTCCATGTTGTAAAGTAATGACCCAATGGAAGTTTATATATCTATCCTCCATCTGACTCTAATTTCATTCATCCTATTAGTATTTCCGAGTGCCTATAATGTGCTAGGGCTTGTTATAGATTCTGGGAATATAGAAGTGAATAAAAAAAACAAAATGCTTGTCTAATGGACCTTGTGCTTTAGTGGGAGGGAAGCAGAGACAGACAGCAAACAAACAAATATGTGGTATATTAGGTAAAGATAATTGCTATAGAAAAAATTAGACTGGAATAAGAAGTTGTTCTAGTTGTCTATTGCTGTGTATTAAACTATCCTAAAATATAGTGGCATAAAACAGCCATCATTTATTTTGTTTACATTCTGTTTGGATTTGGAATTCAAGTGGCAGTAGGGATGGATTGTCTATGCTTAGAGTATCTGAGGTCTCAGCTGGGAAGGCTTGAATGTTTGGGGCTAGAATAACCATGGGCTTCACAAAGCTAGCACTTGTATTGTATAACTTGAAGGCTGGGTTAAGCTGGGGCTGTCAACAGTAGTGTTTGCCTAATAGCCTTTCCATGTGAATTGAGCTTCAACATGGCATGTTGCATGACAGCATTAGGACTCATACACTTCTTAACTGGTGACTCAAGTCTCCAAGATCCAAGGTCCCAATAATCAAGGCAGAGGCTGATGGCCTTTCATGGCCTACCCTCAGGAATCAAAATATCACCTCTTCCATACTCAGTTGGGAGGAGCAGTCATACAGTCACAAGTGCCACCCAGATCCAGGAGAAGAGAGCTTAAACCCCAGCTTGCCACAGGAGACATGTCAAAGCATTTGCAGCCAGGTGTTTAAAATGTCATGAGAGTCTTTTGAGGAGTGTATAAATCTTCACTGTATGGAGTTGAAATCAAAGAAAAAATATTCCGGGCCAAAACCAGATGCAGATATAATTGGAACGAAGGGGAATTTCATAACGGGATCAAGACCAGAAGGAGAACTTAGGCCAGAAGACAAACCAGCCCCATACTGAGGATAGACTAAGTAGAAATGATGGAGCGTTTGGACTGGCAGACCTGAATCACTCTTTAGCCTTATCTATTTGCCCTCTTAACTGAATACTTTAAAATATAGCCTATGTAATCAAATCATTTATCAGATGTTTTTGTGATGTCTATAGAATATTTTCTTTTTTAGCCTATCTTGCAGTAATGATCATATGGATATTATGCTGAAGATGAAATGTCCCTTTACCATACTTCCTTGCCTTTCTGGAATACTCTATATTAGTCTTTCTGACTCAGCTTAGGTCAAACATCATCTTTGTACAGCTCTCTATGAACCCACCTTCAGGTAGAGTTAGATCCTCCTTTGTGATTTTTCCCCTTAGGGCTGGGGATGTATTTCTTATAGCACTTATAAAAGTATATTAAGATTATTTGCTTTGTTGAATGTTTTTTTCACTAGACTGTATATTCTTCATGATGACAAACATACCTTATTCTTCTCTGCATCTCCAGTGCCTCATACTGTTGAATGTCTTTCTCACTAGACTTTCTTCTCTGCATTTCCAGTGCCAACATACTATTTGTTGAATAAACAACTTTCACCTGGAGTTGAATGGAGTACAGTTTTCCTATCCCCAAGATTCTCATAACCACCTGGCCTTGGGGATGGTCACTCTTCTTCAGAGGATGCCTGACCTCATACCCTTCTCCTGAATGCCTTCCAAGACAGTAGTTAGTACACTGAAGCATTGCTAGATTAGTATCTCCAGCTCAGACTTCTCCTCTAAGCTGCAGACTATATGCCATCTCCATTTTGCAATCTCAAGGGGACCTCAAACTCAACATGTCCAACTCTCTACATCAGCATTACCAACAACAACCTATACGCACACACCTGGCTTTCTTCCAGGATTTTCTGTTTCAGTAAAATACATTATCAGTCATTCTTGACACCTCCCTCTGCCTCCTTCCCCCATATCCAGTCATCATTAAAGACAGCCATTATATCTATCTCTAAAATATGTCCATATCACTCAATCTCCATTACCTCAGACCAAGTGACCACAATAGTTCTCCTAAAGTGTAGCCCCCATCTCAAAAGGTCTTCCAAATAGTTTCCTTATATCCTATCTAGACCACCTCAGATCTGTTTTCTATACCGCAGGTAAAATGACAGTTTTGAAATAGATTCTGACCATATTAATGTCAATCCCTGCAAGCCCCAACTAAAAATGCTTTAATGTTTTCCCACTTCTCTTGGAATGCATAATATCCTTAATGTGCCCTGTAAGCCATTTTGCAATCTGGAAACATTGCCCCCTCACTCTAATCTGCTCTAGTCAGACTATAACTTTGTCTTGAGGTATGTTCTTTCCTGCCACAGGACCTTTGCACAAGCTATAGCCTCTCCCAGGAGTGCTTGTCCTACCTTCTTGTACCTAGTTAATCCCTGTGCATCTTTCTGATATCAGCATCCCCATCTCTTCTTTAGGGAAGCCCTCAGTCTCAATTAACTTTCTTTGTTACGTGCTCTCAGAGACAATGTTTCTTTTCTTTAGTATTTTATTTCAGTTCATAATTTCACACTCATGTGTGTGTTAAGGTCTGTCCCCTCCACTAAACCATAAACTCTGTGAAACCAGGCACTGAGTCTATTTGTGTTCACTACTGAGTTGCTAGTGATAGGGAAGAGGCAGACATTCCACTAGTGTTTGCTGATTGAGTGTTTGCATTACCATCGTTTACCCTTTCTGTGGTCATTAGTGATTAAATAAATCTTTCCTGGAATGGATAAAGATTACAAGAAAGTGGTATGAAGAATTGCCAATGGGTATCCAATGTTAGATTACCCTATGTCTAAATAAAATATGGTTATCTCTTAGATAATAAAACTTTCTAATCAATTAATTCAGATCCCTTACATTTAATTTTTTCCAAGGTAAGCTACACTGGAGCACAAATCAGTGTAGGATTTGAAGATGGAGTTGTTCGAATTCTTGAAATTTATGATCCAAAAGGACTTACAGTTTTTGTAGGACGTAAGAAAATTATGGGTGCAGATCTTCAACTGAAATATGTTTTCAAACCCCATACTGCTTCTGTCACCGCTTTAGCTTATGAACGTGATGGGGAACTTCTAGCCACGGGGGTAAGCAGCAGAGTTCCTTTCTTTTCCAATTGAAATTTCCTAATTAACTTCGTCTTATAAATCTGTCTACTTGATCATGCCTTATTAACAAAAATGCATTTTCTAGAAATATATTTATATTTTCCTTTTTTTATTCATATGCTTTCAGTGTAGTCTGTGTGTGACATTTAAAAATTTTCTTACAAATTGAGTCTAATGCTTATTTTGAATGACTAGAAAATTTCCACCGGGGATTATGCTAGATGTATTATTTATAATTAGCATTTTATTGAGCATGGGTATGATTTTATGCAGATTGTCACACATGAAGACAAAAATTGTGTAAATTTTTCATGCATTAATAGGTAAATTTCTGTTATATTCAAGTATGTTGATTGTATTTTCAGAACTTCGTACTCGAACACATGGCTTGTTGGGTGATCCCATGGGGAAAAGGAAGCAAATATTTGAAATAAGAATTCTCTCAAAATAACCTAGAGTATTTGACCATTGCAAATATAAGAATATGGTGCATATACTGTATACTATTAAGTGCTTTTTTGTGATCTATGGACAAGATTTCACAGTAATTTACATTTTTATGGGCATGTCTCTTTTTTTCTTAGAGTAAAGATAACACTGTCTTCTTCTTCGACATAGAAAAGGATTATAAGCCAATTGGTTATATTAATACTCCTGGACCTGTTGTTCAGTTAATATGGTCTACAAACGCTCATGTAAGTCATTATTAATTATCTTCGTGCTTAAATCCTAAACACTCTGTAGAGAAGTGATCTTGTATTATAGATAGAGACTAGCAGGTGGAACTATTAGCTCCACTCCTGGGTCCTTTAGTGCAGCACTAGCAAGCCCAGCTGGCTGCCACTCAGCTTGGTCCGTCAAGCACGACTTAGGAGCTCCACACTCTCCTCACCACCTCCTTTCTCTTCTATGCTTTAATTAGTTGACCATGATGCCCTCTCAAAATGTTGGTTTATATATTAATATCAGGCTTTGCTTCAACAATGGTGACTTTTGGCCAGAAATACAGCATGTCAAAATTTTTGACCTGAATCAGTCTCTCTGACAATCAGAAGCTTAATACTAAGGTCTGAATCTGTACTTCTCTTCTGCTCCCAGTGCACCTGTACCTATATTTTTTCTTCTGATTTTCCATTGCTTTTTTCCTAATAATAGGTAACTCAGCATTAATTACTAATCTCATTTTGTATATCCAATTTTACTAACTGTGAGCACAGGATAATTCAGTCATACAGCTATTGATTGACTGTTTAAACCATGTGGTTTAGGTGCTATGGTCATAATTCTGATGAACGCTTACATGAGCCATTAGGATTATTGAGGTAATATTTGTATTCTGCCTTAAGTTCTTCTAAAGAAAGGGTTATACAAATATATTAGTATTATCTAGAAAAAAATTCTTTTAAAAATTATTCAACATGGGCGGTGCATGTGGCTCAGTGAGTAGGGCTATGGCCCCATATATTGAGGGGGGGGGGTTCGAACCCAGCTGTGACCAAACTGCAACAAAAAAATAGCCAGGTGTTGTGGCAGGCACCTGTAGTACCAGCTACTCAGGAAGCTGAGGCAAGAGAATCGCCTAAGCCCAAGAGCTGGAGGTTGCTGTGAGCTGTGGGATGCCATGGCACTCTTCCAAGGGCAATAAAGTGAGACTCTGTCTCTAAAAAAAAAAAATGATAAAAAATAAATAAATAAGTAAATATTAATCAATAAATGTTCATTGTCTTCATAACCACTGTGGTAGTTTCAACAGTGTAAAATAGTCTCTTTCTCAAGGAGAAAAAAATACATACATTACAAAAGTTAAATAACTATTATCTGAACAATAAAGAGTTTCACAAAGTAATTGGTAAGTAAAATATCAGTTGTACAGAATTTAGAGCAAGGAACTATCAAGAAAGGAAGAAGTTAAAATTGGTTATTATTTTGTATTATCACACCTTAATTTTGAAGAATTGGCAGGATATTGGCAGGTAGACAGGAGGTGAGTGCAAGTGGGTAGGTGAAGGGAACGATGGCTGCAAAAGAAGCTCTGTGAGAAAGTAAGAATGCTTGTATAACAAGGTACAAAATATGTGCATCCTTCAGTCATTTCCTTACACACAAGTCAAAAACCAAACCAATATTTGTTAAGGTTTAGGAATGGTGGGTAGTAGGAGAGTAGTTGTGATTACAAAGAGGTAGCTTGAAGGAGCTCGAGGTAGCTTGAAGGAGATCTTTGCAGCAATGAGATAGTTTTTTAATCTCTGTTGTCACGATGGTTACATGACTCTACATACGTGAAAAAATGACGTAGACCTATACACACACTCTCTATTCATGTTGATTTCCTGGTTTTAGTGTAGTTGCATAGGTTGTAACAAATGGTAGAGACTAGGTGAAGGGCACACACCTTTTATCCTATCTTTTTGACTTCCTGTAAATCTATAATTATTTCAAAATAAGTTTAAAAATTAAAAGTAGATATCTTAATTTGTTTGTGTTGCTGTAAAGAACAGCCTGTAAATACCTGAGGATGAGTAACTTATAAAGAAAAGGTATTTATTTGGCTCATGGTTCTGCAGGCTGTAGAAGAAACATGGCAGCAGCATCTGCATCTGCTGAGGGCTTGAGGCTGCTTCCATTTATGGTAGGAGGCAATGGAGAGCCAGCATTTACAGAGGGGGCAGATGGGGCAAGATAGAGAGGGGAGAGGTGTCAGGTTCTTTTTGACAACCGGCTCTCGCAGAAGCTAAGAGTGAGAACTCACTCCACCCCACTACCGTTCCTCTCTGAAGGGCATTAATCTATTCATGAGGGATCCTCCTCCACAACTCAGGCACCTATTATTAGGCCCCCACCTCTAATACTGGGGATAAAATTTCCAGCATGAGATTTTTGAGGGGATAAACATCCAGCATAATTTGAAAGTCATTTCAGGCATTGCTGCCTACAAGCGCTTATGTTTCTAATATTTTTCAATAATTATTAGTGAAGTAAAAATAAATTAATCTGTGTAACTGATATGCCACAGACCACAATTACCCTTGCTCAATTACAGATCTTTTTAGTCTCACCAACAGTGTAAGAGTGATTCTCTCTCTCCACATCCATGCCAGCATGTGCAACTTTGGCATTTTCTGATGTAGGCTCATCTTACTGGGGTTAGGTGATATCTCAGAGTGGTGTTGATTTGCATTTCTCTGATGATTAGAGATGATGAGCATTTTTCATATGTTTGTTAGCATTCACCTTTCTCAGAAAAGGTTCTGTTCATGTCTCTTGTCCAGTGATAAATGGGATTGTTTGCTGGTTTTTTTATTGATTAATTTGAGTTCTCTATAGATTCTATTTATCAACCCTTAGTCACATTCGTAACATGCAGCTATCTTTTCCCATTCTGAAGATTGTGTACTTGCTTTGATTATTGTGTCCTTAGCTGTGCAGAAGCTTTTAAGTTTAACTAAGTCCTATTTTTTTGTTGTTGTTGTTGCAGTTTGGCTGGGGCCAGGTTGGAACCTACCACCCTCAGTATATGGGACCAGTGCCCTGCCCACTGAGCCACGGGTGCTGCCCCAAGTCCCAGTTATTTATTTTTGTTGTTGTTGCAATTGCCATGGAAGTCTTCTTCATAAAATCTTTCCCAAGGCCAACATCCTCAAGAGTTTTTCCCACACTTTATTCTATGGTTTTTTTTTTTTTAATCATTTCATGCTTTAGAGTTCAATCTTTTATCCATCTTGAGTCAATTTTTGTAAGTGGCAAAAAGTGTGGGTCAAGTTTCAGTCTTTTACATGTAGTTTTCCAGTTCTCCCAGTACCATTTATTGAATAGGGATTTTTTTCCCCCAGTGTATGCTTTTGTGGAGTTTATCAAAGATCAGATGGCTATGAGAGACTGGTTTCATCTCTTGGTTTTCTATTTGGTTCCAAATGTCAATGTCTCTATTTTTGTGCCAATACGATGCTGTTTTGATCACTGTGGACTTGTACTATAACCTGAAGTCTGGTAGAATGATGCTCCAAGCTTTGTTTTTATTGCTAAGAATTGTCTTGGCTATACCGGGTGTTTTTCTGGTCCCATACAAAATGAAGAACTATTTTTTTCTAGTTCTTCAAAGTATGATGTTGGTATTTTAATGGAGAATGCATCAAATCTGTAGATTGCGTTGGATTGTATAGTGTTGATTCTTCCCAGCCAAGAGCATGGTCTGTTGTTCCATTTGTTAATATCTTTGCTATTTTGAGTTTCGTAATTCTCCTTATAGTGATCCTTCACCTCTTTTGTTAGGTATATTCATAGGCATTTCCTTTTCATTGAAGCAGCTGTGAAGGGAATTGTATTCTTGATTTGCTTCTCGACTTCGCTGTTATTGGCATATACAAAGGCAACTGATTTGTGGACATTTATTTTACACCCTGAGACTTTACTATATTTCTTGATCACCTCGTGGTTCAATTTCTGGGATTCTCTAAGTATAAGATCATGTCATCGGCAAAGAGCGAGAGTTTGACCTCCTCTGCCCCCATTTGAATGTCCTTAATATTCTTCTCTTGCCTGATTTCTTAGGCTAGAACATCCAGAACTATGTTGAATGGTAGTGGCTATAGAGGATATCTTTGTCTGGTTCCAGTTCTAAGTGGAAAGCTTTCAGTTTTGTTCCATTCAGTGTGATATAAGCTGCACGTTTGTCAGAGATGGCTTTAATCAGCTTAAGAAATGTGCCTCCTATGTCTATTTTCTTAAGTATTCTTGTTAGAAAAGGATGCTGAATTTTGTAAAATGCTTTTTCTGCATCTATCGAGAGGATAATATAGTCTTTGTTTTCAGCTATATCCATATGGTGAATTACACTTATTGATTTGCATCTGTTAAACCAGCCTTGCATCCCTGGGATGAAGCCTACTTGATCATGATGTATAATTTTTTTAATGTGTAGCAGTAATCTATTGGATAAGATTTTATTGAGTTTTGTAGGCAGAATGGGAACTGAAGACCCCATTCTTGGCAAGGGAAAACAACCCCAGGAAAAGGGGAAACTGAAATAGTAAGTTAAATGAGGTGGAACAAAGGAAAATTAGTTTATCTTTAAACCAGTCACTGTTAAATTTCTTATTTGAACAATTTATTTTATTTTTTTGGAAATCTGCCTATTGAAGATACAGCTTACTAACACCCCTGCTGAGTCTGTAATGGCCACAGGGGAAGCTGTGTGCAAGGCCTAACAAGAAACATTAACTAGGCCAGTTCCTGCCTAGTTAACAGTTAAAACAAATACCCATTGTAGAGATTTATATTTGGCTGGAGCAGAGATCAAGAAAACAACTCAAGCCCTGAAATATCAGTAAGAGGACTTATATCCCTTATCAAAGAAGAAGACCCTATGTGATGGTGATGAGAAGAATAATCCTCTTTCCTACTGAATCTTCAGAGGACATTGATGGTAGTGGTGTTTTACTGTACAGTAAACTAGCAGAGATTAAGACATCCCTACGAATCTGTGTGTGACCACAGACAAGAGGCTGCCCCCACACAAGGCTCAGGTTCCAGATTTCTCAAGACTACTCAGACCCTTAATGTTAATGATTATAAAAACAATAAGAGCTGATATCCTTACTCAGAGAAACTGCTGATGTCTTCGTTCCCTTGCTCAACTTACCCTCTGGGATAATGAACAAATAGTTTTCAATAAAAGCTGTATGGAACTGACATTTGTAGCTACCGTCAAAACCCCACAAATGGGTGATGGTCCCCTGTACTCCCACCTTTAAAAATTCTATTCTGTGTGTCATGTCTCTTTGTCTTTTGTGGTTGTTTCTAACTTTACCTTTCCCCAGTCAATTGCCACCAGATCCATAGGTCTTAAAGGACCCTGCTCCCAGGGCAGGACCCTAAGAGAATATTTCTGCATTGATATTCATTGGTGAAATTGGTCTGTAGTTCTCCTTTTTAGTTGTATGCTTCCCTGGTTTTACTATCAGGGTGATGTTTGCTTCATAGAATATGTTGGAGAAGCTTCCTTTCTTCTCAGTGTTTTGGAATAGGTTCTACAGTAAAGTTACAAGCTCTTCTTTGAAAATATAATAGAATTCTGGTGTGAAGCCTTTTGGTCTAGAGCCTTTTGTTGTTGTTGTAAGCTTTGTTATTGTTTCTTCAATTTCAGTGCTTGATATTGGTCTATACACGAGATCTTTTTCTTCCAGGTTAAGTCTAGGGAGGTGGGTGTGATTCGATCTCTTGGTCCATTTCTTCCACATGATCAAATTTCTGGGTGTAGAGTTTCTTATAGTGGTCAGAGATAATCTCTTGTATCTCTGTGGTATCTGTTTGTATTTTCTCTTTTCTATTACTGACTGTGGTATTTAGAGATTTTACTTTTCTGTTTCTAGTTAATCTGTCCAAGGGTTTATCTATTTTATTTATCTTTTTGAAGAACTAACTTTTTGTTTCATTAATTTTCTGCATGATTGTTTTGTTTTTAATTTTATTTATTTCTGATTTAATTTTGATTCTTTCTTTTCTTATGCTAGGTTTGGTATTAGATTGCTCTTCCTTTTCCTTGAGATGATTCATTAGGTTGTTGATGTGTTCTCTTTTTGTTTTTGGATGTAGGCATCTAATGCAATAGATTTCCCTCTTAGGACTGCTTTTGCAGAATCCCACAAGTTTTGGCAGCTTGCGGCTTCATTATTATGTTCAAAGAATTTAACAAACTCCTCCTTTATCTCTTCCTTGACCCAACTGTTATTCAGCATAAGGTTGTTTAATTTCCATGCCTTTGTGTGGGGATGAAAATTTTTGTTGAAGTTGAGTTCTACTTTTATTGCCTTGTGGTCTTAAAAAATACAAAGTATAAATTCAATTCTTTTAATTTTATTGAAGTTCGATTTGTATCCTAGGATATGATCTATTTTGGAGTATGTTGCATGGACTGATAAGAAGAATGTATATTCTTTAGCTTTGGGATGGTGTAGTCTATATGTGTATATTAAATCCAATTGTTCTGGGATTGCATTTAAGTTCCTTGTATCTATCTTTAGTTTCTGTTTAGAGGATCTGTCCAGTTCTGTCAGAGCAGTGTTAAGTCCCCAGTATTATGGTATTATAGGATCATATTTCTCAGGCCCATTAAGGTGTGTTTCATAAATCTGGAGCTTTTCAGTTGCTGCATAAATATTTAGAATTGAAATATCCATTTGTGTTGTTCCTTTGACCAGTATGAAGTGACCATCTTTGTCTTTCTTAACTTTAATTGCCTTAAATCCACTTGTGTCTGAAAATAAGATCATAACTCCTCCTTTCTTTTGATTTCCATTTGCCTGAAATATTTTTTTCCAACCTTTCACTCTGAGTCTTCTTCTGTCTTTTAAGGTTAGATGTGTTTCCTGGAGACAACATATAAGTGGCTTATTCTTTTATATCCGATCTGCCAGCCTGTGCCTCTTTAGTGCGGAAATCAATCCATTTACATTTATTGAAAGAATTGATACATGTGGTGACGTTCTACTAATCTTATTTTGTAAAGATCTGTTACTTAGTTTTATCCTTGCAGTATTGTGGAAACTAGGTGTTGTCCTTTAGTTTCTGAGTGTTTACTTTGCTAGTGGTCCTTTGTAATGGTCACTGTGGAGAATAGGTCTAAGTATTTCATGTAGAGCTGTCTTGATGTGGCAAATTTTCTCAGTGTTTGCATGTCAGTAAAAGATTTGATTTCTCTGTCCGTATTGAAGCTTAGTTTATAGGGCTATAGAATTCTCAGTTGGAAATTGTTTTGTTTAAAAAGTTAAAGGTAGATGACCATTCTCTTATGGCTTGAAAAGTTTCAGCTGAAAAGTCTGCTGTCAGCCTGATGTATCTGCCCTTGTTCCTCTCTTTTCTTCATCCATCCCTTAATGTCCCCAACTAATTTATATTTGCCTACCATCATCGTCTAGGGGCTGCTGAAGGTAGTCATATGTGAAAGGACATTAGCTCCTCCATAATTTAGTGATTCAAATGGCCTTTGTAAAATCAACAAAATGGTTCAGCAGTCCTATATCACTGTTTTCACTCACTCTCTTTTTCACATTCAATGATCATTTTAAAACTTCTCAAACCTTCCCACTCCCACTCTCACTCTTAGCATCATTTCATAAAAGATCAAGGAGGGACTTCAGGCAGGAGTTCTTTCACTTCTTACTACCAAATAGAAAATCCAATTTATCTCTGTATGTACCTGCATCCCCCCTTTACAAGTTTAAAAAGTCTTCCTTCCTACTTAATATCAATTCTGCCTCTTGTCCTTTTATTTCTATTCTCTCCCATTTTTTCAATATGTCACATTATTTCTCTTTCCTGTCATGTTAATTTAACCTCACTTATTTACTGAATTGTTTCCATCAATATTTAAATACATTTTTATCTCTTATACTTATGAAGAATAAATTCCTCAACCTCATATTCTCCTCTAGCTTCTGCCCCATCTCTTTTAGAAGCTGAATTCCTCAAAATGGCTATTTTCACAGACTCCATTTCCTTACATATCACCCTCTCTTTTGTGTGCTCTTACTTGGCTTTTAGTCTCATCATCTCACCAATCAGCTCTTCTAAAAGCACCAATGATATCTATTTAATATTAGTTCTTACCTTTCTTGACCTCTTAGTATCGTTTGACCCTGTTGACATTTCCTTACTTGAAATACCATCTCCCTTTGATGCTTCTGATACTATGCTTTCCTGGTTCTCTCTCTCACCCCTTGTCATTCCTTCTTAGACCCCGTCACCTAGCCATTAAGTGGTAAGTTTCCTTAAGGGTCACCGAATCTCTTTTCTTATTCTGTTCTCTTACCCTAAGTGATGGCATTTAAACTTGCAATTCTCTTTTAAGTACAAATGTGCCACAAGACCTTTGCACATGGTATTTTTTTTTTTTTGAGACAGAGTATCACTATGTCTCCCCCTTGGTAGAGTGCCATGCTGTCACAGCTCACCACAACTTCCAACTCTTAGGCTTAAGCAATTCTCTTGCCTTAGCCTCCCAAGTAGCTGGGACTACAGGCAACTGCCACAACTCCCAGCTTTTTTTTGTTGTTGCAGTTGTTGCAGCTGTCCCAGGCTGGGTTTGAACCTACCACCCTTGGTGTATGTGGCTGGAGCTGTAACCACTGTGCTAAGGGTACTGAGCCTAAATTGTGGGGTTGGTTTTTTTTTTTTGAGACAGATCTCACTATGTCACTCTGGGTAGAGTGCTGTGGTGTCACAGCTCACAGCAACCTCAAATTCTTGGGCTTAAGTGATTCTCTTTCCTCAACCTCTTAATTAGCTGGAACTGACTACAGGCACCTGCCAGAATGCCTGGCTATTTTTTTGTTGCAGTTGTCATTGTTGTTTAGCTGGCCCAGGCTGGGTTTGAGCTCCCCAGCCTAGGTGCATGTGGCTGGCTCCGTAACCACTGTGCTACAGGTGCCAAGCCATGTATTTTCTTAATGTAATACTCCTTCATACCCTCCCCTAACTCAGTCTATAATTATTATTCATCCTTCACCTTGAAGCTCAGATACCACCTTCTCAGAAAGCCTTGCATAACCTATTTGTTCTTTTTCTTTTCTTTTAATTGTTAGGGGTTCATTCATTCATTCAAGAAACCAAGTTACACTGATTGCATGTGTTAGGTAAAGTCCCTCTTATAATTGTGTCTTCCTCCCAAGAGGTGTGTCACACACCGAAACCCTGCCCCCACCCTCCTTCTTTCTTTCTGCTCTCCCCTTCTCCCACCCCTCACCATGTACTTAATTGTACTCCCATCAAAATTGAATACATAGGATTCATGCTTCTCCATTCTTGTGACGCTTTACTAAGAATAATGCATTCTACTTCCATCCAGGTTAATGCAAAGGATATAAAGTCTCCATCTTTTTTAATGGCTGAGTAGTATTCTATGGTATACATATAGCACAGCTTGTTAATCCATTCCTGGGTTGGGGGGCATTTAGGCTGTTTCCATATTTTGGCAATTGTAAATTGAGCTGCAATAAACAGTCTAGTGCAAGCGTCCTAGTGATAAAAGGATTTTTTTCCTTCGGGGTAGATGCCCAATAATGGGATTGCTGGATCAAATGGGAGGTCTAGCATGAAGCTTGAGTTCTTTGAGGGTTCTCCATACTGCCTTCCAAAAAGGTTGTATTAGTTTGCAGTCCCACCAGCAGTGTAAAAGTGTTCCTTTTTTTTCACCTTCATGCTAGCATCTGCAGTTTTGAGATTTTGTGATATGGCCATTCTGGCTGGAGTTAGATGTTATCTCAGAGTGGTTTTGATTTGCATTTCTCTAACCTGCTTGTTCTTGTGGTACCTCTTTGGCAATTATAATTTACAGTTAGTTAGCACTTTGGCAATTATAATTTATGGTTAGTTATGTGATTTATTTAGTTCCAGGCTCTCCCATTCCAAGGAAGTGTCATCAGGCAGAGACTGTACCTGTTTTTCTTATTATCATTTTACCCCTAACACTTAACAAAATGCTTAGTACATAGTAGACACATACCAAATAACTGTAGAATGAATAACTAAATGAATAAACATTTCATATAATGTGCCTTTGAAATATCAAGATGGGAATTTCCTATTCCTGAATAAATAAATAAATAGTTTTGGAGCCAAGAGTGATGTCTGGGCTAGAGAGATTAATTTGAAATCTAATGGTATATGAGTGGTATTGGAGGCTATGCAAGAATTTTAGGGCTATGCTTGCTTATAGAGGGAGAAAAGAAGAAAAAGGACAAAAAATTAGGAATGTTTGCATTTAATGAACTCATGCAGATAGAGAATGACCTGTCAAAGGAGGCCAAGGGTGACTATGGCATCCACATAATGCAGATTGTCCTAGGCAGTCCTAATTTTAATATTCAGCCCTTTAGGCTAAGGGATTTCACAACCACATATTTGGCTCAGAAAATATGTTATAGCATCTATAAAGGAACCAAATTTAAATCTAATTTTAATAATTGTATAATAATAATTAATACTAATAATTATGTAATAATTATTGATAAACTTGTCTTATTACCAATAACTACACTGAGGAATTAAGTGTCTTTTAAATGTGGTTAATATACATAATAATATTTTTTCTGGGTTATAATCTTTTTGAACTATGCTTCTAAAATTTTGCCTAAATGCAAATGATATGTTTGATCTTTCTTTAGCCTGATAGCACTTTACTTATTATCTGTGAGAATGGATATGTTCTTGAAGCTCCACCTCCAACCAGGAAAGAAGAGGATGACCAGAAAATAGTCTCCTATGAAATCAAACACATGGGCATAAAATGTTTTCATTTCTCAAGTGTCAAATCTAAAATTCTGGTATGGAATATTCTTGAAGCATTATCTTCTCATATTTTCCTTTGTTTAGAATATACAATATCCTGTGTTAAATGCTGGGGAATAAAAAGAAGATTAAAACATAGATCCTGATGTAAGGAGTTTATAATCTGGTAGGAAAGCAGCTAACTATTAGAAAGCAATAGGGAATAGACACTGAAATTAAAGTGGAAAGAAAGGAATTTTAGGGCTCTGAAGAAGGACAAGTAGCTAATGGAGGTCTGAGAGGAGCTCAAAGATGACCTCATGGGATTGACATTTACGACTTAAAGAATAGAAGGAATTTTGAGAGGTTGAAAATGGGGAGGATGGTAACAAAGACTGGGAGAACATCCTGAAGGAAGGCAGAGTTATGAGAGTTTCAGCATTAAAGTTTGGAGTGGTGAAAGCGAGTAACACAATTTGTGGAGGGATGTACCAAGAGTGTGTTACCAGTGCATGGGCACCCTTCAGTGCCCACTAAGACATTTCAGTTTATGCTATTGGAATCTGCTAGGAGTTTTTGAGGAGGGGATTGATGTGATGAGATCATATAAATTAGGTAATTCTGAGAGGTAAATAGAAGAAAAAGGTAAAAGATGGGCAGCATGAATATCAGTGTGAGGGGCTTTTGCAATGTATGGTTAACAGATGATGTGGCCCTAACTCACATTATTACTAAAGTTAGAAACATCTTCATTTGTGGACTATTTTAATGCACCTAAATCATGGGCTGAAAATGAAATGCTCTGAGAGAAACTATATTGAGCTTCTCTATTAGGAAAATGGGA
This sequence comes from Arctocebus calabarensis, assembly GCA_963573935.1. Lineage (NCBI taxonomy): Eukaryota > Metazoa > Chordata > Mammalia > Primates > Lorisidae > Arctocebus > Arctocebus calabarensis. The sequence goes on from CAUYON010061495.1 coordinate 23,204, forward strand.
CCAAATAATTTCTATAAAACCAGCATTGATGGGGGGTAAAACCAAAATGACAGTCATTCTGATGATTTGGAAGTTTTGATGATACATGTATCTTCAGAGTGATAGTTGTTTTCAAATGTTATTATTTGTTGCATCAGAGCTGTGAGCTTTTCTAGAACCCTATTTTTCTTTGACACTCTTTATTATCTCCAAGAGGGTAAATGAATGAATATTACAGTTGTTTTTATATCTATTTAATATCTCTTCTAAAAGAGATTAATAGAAATTGAAAAGAGAGAAGAAAAAAAGAGATTGAAGGAGAAGGAAAGGGAAGAAAGGAGGAAGCAGCTAGCAGAAGAGATGGAAGGCGAGGAAGAAGAATTGCAGGAGGAGGAGTCTGTGGAGGAGGAGGAGGAGCCATTACCGCCAATATTCATTCCACCAACTCCCTCCCCCATTCTCTGTGGGTTTTACTCTGAGCCAGGGAAGTTCTGGGTTTCTTTGGTAAGTAATAATGCAATAATGTTTACCTCAGCCCTATTTTAAAAAGTTTACAGTCATTATTTATCACCACATTCTTCCTAGCCCCAATGTTAAGACTTCATTTATTAGCCATTAGTGATGTTGTGAGTTTTGATGAATAGGTGTGAATTACAGATGTTTTTATATTATCTTAGCATCTCTTTTATATATCTACTTATGCTATTATCATTTTGGCAATCATAAATGTTCCAGGCAGGTCAACAAGGAGAAGGATCAAATACAAAAAGGCAAATGGGTTTTCCAGGTGAGATGGTTGATTTTTAATTTCGAAAGTAATAGCTTTCATGACAGCACCATCCTGTAGACTTTTGCTTACAGCTCAATGTGCAACTCTGCTATGTGGGCATATGAAAGTCTAGGAATTTAAGTGTTTTTAGATGGTTTCATTGCCACCCTGACCCTGAAAGAAGAAGAGAAAAACAAATACATGTACTAGGGACTGTCACAATATTGAGGCAACACATCCTTAGATCATGTATTTTCTACTCTTATCATGAAACATTTTATAAATCTATTACAAAGCAAGATTTCCTTTGTTATAAATTTGTTACAATTTTCAGTTCCATCCAGCAAAAAAAAAAAAAAAGAAAAAAGAAAAAATTTCTCATAGAAATGTATATGGAAGATCATTACTAATTCATTACTGGTCCATGTCTTTAGCCAAGGCAGGACACTGATTAGCCAACCTCTGTTGCTATGAGTGATGAGGGTGACTCTTCCTTTCTTCAACTTTTCCTAGAAATATATCTTTTGTAGCAACTTCTAAGGAGGCAAGCAGAAAGAAGGATGGAATACAGTGTCAGAGGTACCATAGGATATTTATTAGTTACCCTTTCTGTTTGTCGAACAGTTATTAATGACTACTATTGTGCAGAGTTCAGGGGGGGAAGGATGAAGACATGGTTCCTGCCTTTAGGAAGTTTCTTCAGGAGGGAAGGAGTCACAGAAACACTTAACTATAATGCAATATAGTAGATTTTCAGTGTCCTGAAAACAAATGTAAAATTATTAATTATTTAACAAACACATTTAGAGCTTACATTTAGGGTTGTAAAATAAATATTATATGGGACATACTTCCACTAAAAAAATCATTTTTTGTTCATCTGCAATACAAATTTAGCTTAGTGTTCTGTGTATTTGTTTTCTAAATATGGCAACCTACTTATCTGTAGCAGGCACTATTCTAAGTAATTTACTTAAGCAACCTATAAAATAAGTGCTATGATTATTTGCATTTTAAGTATAAAGGAACTAAGGCATCTAAATGTTAAGTGACTTAACCAAGGTCATATAACTAATGAGAGGTGAAACCAGAATCTGGATTCAGACAGTCTGGGTCCATAGTTCGTGCTCTTCACCATTATGCTACATCAGTGAATAAGGTTAAAACATAGCTCTACAAAGGTAGTGATGCGAACCCTGCTTCATCTAAAGATTTGCCAACTCTTTGACAGCAGCCAAGCAAATGCAGTGGAAAACCTGGTGTTACTTTAAAATCATGATTGCAGTTCCCAAATCAGTACTCACATTGCAGGCAAATTCTATCACATAGCCCTGACCACTTACACAATTACTGCTTTAATTTTTTCTTCACTCAAACATTTTGTACCTTCATTTGCTCTACAGTAATAACCTCATCTCACATATCACGGAAAAAATAAAAGCAATCAGATGGAATTTTCTTTTCTTGTCTCAATTAGTTCTCACACCCTGTAGGGATCTATACACATTTTGCCTGCTTTGCCTATTGTCATAATTGGTAATGCTTCCTTGCAGCTTTCCAGGGACACTGTTCCTAATAGCCTCTTGACCCCATCCCTTATCCCTTTCTAAAAAATTTTACTTCTTAGATAAATAAGGTGGTCTCCTCTATCCTCAACTTCTCTCTTATTAATTCAGTTCTTTGCATGACTATGTAAACATGTGCTAGTAGTTATCCTAATTTTCTTTCCTTCCCCTTCACTTTTCCGTTGCAGAAAAACTTCTTAAAAAGAGTCATCTATAGTCACTGGCTTCACTTCTTCAACAGTGCCATCTCCTAGGTCACCTTCTATTGTGTTTTCAACCCATTCCAGCTGGGCTTCTCTCCATTACTCCACTTCACCAGTGATTTCCAGGGGTCACTTATCTGTCCATTTGACCTTTCGGAAGTGTTTGATAGAATTGGTCCTCCATTCCTCTCAGCATGCTTTCTTCTCTTGGGTTTCAAGACATCATACTCTCCTGCTTGCTCCTTTCCAGCGTCTTTTGCTGACTTCTTGTTTGTACAACAACCTTCGACGTTTGAAGTACTCCAGAGTATGGTCTTAGGCCCCCTCTTTCTTATTAACTTTACCCAGCCATGTGGCTTCCAATATTACTTATTTGCTAATGAATTTTAAATATTTAACTCAAGTCCTGACCTCTTCCTTCAAGTTCATACTTGTATATCCAACTTGGTAACTCTACTTGGAAACTCAAAATTAATATGTCTGAAACATAAATTTTAAATCACACCTGCCCCATGTGGACCTCTCCATCTCAGTAAATGAGACAATCATCCATCTAGTTGCTAGGCTAAAACCTCAAGAGTTATTAAGGATTCTTCTCTTTCCTTTTTCTTTTGATACTTTTATATTCAAAGCATGCTTTCTTGTAAACAGCATACATATTTTTTTGAATCCTATGGGATGATCTTTGTATTTTAATACAGTATTATTTCCAGTCACATTTAATATAATTACTAATATATTTTCATTTAAATCAATCATTTTGCTAATTATTTCTGTATGTTACACCAGTTCTATATTCCTTTTTCTCCTTTATTTTGCCTTCTATTTTGGTAGTTTTCCAATGCCTTCGAACATATTAAAAATTTTTTTTGTTGTTGTTCTGGTTGTTCTTAATGAGAGTCTGGTTGAAATGATCTAGTCTGTCATTGTCAAAAGTGAAAACTTTGTAGTTTGATTGTCAGAGATCATCATGTTTTTATCTTCTCTTTTTTATTTATTCATTTATTGTTTATAAAGATGTTCTGGTTCTTAACTTACTTCTGGTAAAAAAGGGATCTCTGGTCTGTAGAAAAGGAAAGCAAATTAGATCGGAGCACTATAGCTCTTCCAGATTATCATTTGTTTTCTCACTACATGGATACATTTTTCCTAAATACCCCTTCATGGAAAATTAACAGTGTTTAAGATTACCTTGGATTGAAAGCTAGCTCTAAAAACAATGAACTGTAAAAATTTATTATTAAATACTGTTCATTCAGAATAATACTTAAAGAAAAAAATGGAATTCAATGGGTAGTTAGAGTGATAGGTCTCTTTTAGTGACTTTTAAGTATGAACAAATCACATAAAGTTTTTATTATAATTAGACAGTTGCACATAAATGGACAAAAGAGATACTTTACAGAAACAATAAACTTAACTCAAATTATAGAAATAATACAGACATAGATAGTTTAAAACATCTATTTTATGTTTTAAAATTTGAAATTAAAAAATTAAAAAAAAATGCATTGACAGGTGTTATGTTTAAGTACCACCTTTTATGTTATTTATCTCTTTTCCAGGGTGGTTATGACTCTGGTTTTCTATATCACTGTGAGTTCCCCCCTTATGACATGAATAGTGATTTCAAAGCACAGAAAGATGAACCTTTTGATTTCCGTTTTCTTGAGGATACAGAGGATAATCCTGTTCAAGTTATCACTTTCAGGTGAGCAGAGTTTCAAAAAGCTTTAAAAAACTATTTCATTAGTGTCCATGTTTTGGTCCATCATGCATATCATCAAGTTTTAAAGCTCCATACAAATGAAGGTGTACTCAAGCAAACCAACTGAATCAAATTAATAAATAGAATCAAGATAAACCTAAAATTATTTTTAAATCCCCCATGAGACATTCTATTAGAATTTCTATTTATCACACAGTTAAATTATCTGTATTTGCCTTCTATTACTTAGGAGGATGCTACTACTCATCAGATAATGAAGATTCAGGGTTACAAAGAAAGGTTCTCTCTGGGGTAATCGCATATTGAATCATTAGACCTTTAGTAAGAGAGAACTGGGCATATATGCCAATTATTCTTCTGAAGACCAAATAAAACAGCTCTAAATTTCAAATCGGATTTTTTTCTCTATCCTTTTGTATTGGTTTGCTAGGGTTGCCACAAGAAAATGTCACAGACTGGGTGGCTTAAATAATAGAAATTTGTTTTTTCACAGTTCTGGAATATACAGTTCCAAGATCAAGAATCAGCTCATTTGGTTTTTCTTGGCTATCTCCTTGACTGACAGCTTTCTTCCTTCTTGCTATCAGATGGTCTTTCTTCTGTGTGTATGACATCCTTTTGTCTCTCCCTCTATGTCCTAATCTTTTCTGATGAGGACACCAGCGGGGAGTTTGGTTGAAATGATCTATTCTATTATTGTCAAAGTGAAAACTTTGTAATTTGATTTTTAGAGGTCATAATATTATTATCTTCTCTTTCTCATTTATTCATTTATTGTTTATAAAGATAGCAAATTAAAGAAATCCAGTAGGCTGGATTAGGACCCCCACACACTGTTCTTGTTTTAACTATAATTACCTCTTTAAAGGTAATCTCAAAATATAGTTACATTCTGAGGTACTGGAAATTAGAGTTTCAGTACATGAATTTGGGGAGTATATAATTCAGTACATAACTTTGTTATTAAAAATGTACTCATTTGTCAATTAACTTAAACATTATTTTCAGGTTAATAGGAAGAACAAGTTACTTTCCTTTCTTGTTTTATAGCATTAGCCAAACTATGATGTTTTGTGGAATGAGAAATGGAGCAATTCGAATCTATGTCTTAAGTGAGGATGATCTTTCATTGCCCAGTTTGATGGACTACTGGCACTTCAATGTACATGACAATAATTATGGATGTATTAAAAGCATTGCTACTAGCTTTGATGACCGTTTCTTGATGACTGCTGGAGCAGATAGTAATATATTTGTTTTCAATATTTTTTCTGAATATATGTTATGGGAAGAGATTAAGGCAACAGTGCCATCTCCCAGGGTATGTAACTAAGTAAACAGTTAATTAACAGCAACAAACTTTATTTTAAAACAGTGATAATAAAATTGTTTATATGCTTTAAAAATTGAAAACTATTTAGACACATTTACCTTATAGCCTTATCTTCCTACCAGTATTATAATTTTGACTTTCTGATTCTTCTATGTCAAATATTAAAGGTGTTAAATTCTCCTTATTATTAAAGGTGTGAAGTTCTGCAGATTAAAAAAGCGTGCGTCGATGTTTTTAGGTCAATCGCTTTCTTAATCACAGTTTCTTTTTTTTTCAAAAGGTATAATATTTTTTTCAGACATATATTTTACTTTTCATTTATTCATTGTAAGGGGCATATATAGGCTGTATAACATAAAGTGTGCTTTAGAAAGGGGTTATAAAAATATTGTCCTTAATTTTTTTTTAATAATTATTAAATCATAATTGTGTACATTAATGCAATCATGGGGCACAATGTGCTGACTTCATATACAATCTGAAATATTTTGGTCGTACTGTTAAACATAGCCTTCATGGCATTTTCCTAATCACTATATGAAGACATTGATATTCTACATTTAATACGTTTCACTAGTACTCTGCTAAGATGCACCATAGGTGTGATCCCACTATTGTCCTTAATTTTAAAATGTGACTATGTAGGTTGTGATCAAAAGGTTCAGAATAAGTAATTCTATTCTTAGGCAAAATAGATTATTGGCTTTGTGATAAAGACTGAGGGTTCAGATTCCCAAATTATATCCTTTTGTCCTGTCATAGGACTTGAACTTTCTATTATCAAAGTGATTCCTTTGGACATAGTCACCATTTAATAACAATTACAATTGCTCCCAGAAAACTAAGGAATTGCATTAGAAAGATTATAGTTAAAATTCTGAGAACACATTGGCTTCCCATTTAACAGATAGCCTAATTCAAAAGAATACACAAAGAATATAGGGAAAATATGAGCAGGTAAAGTTTTATTTCTTCTAATAGCAGCAGAATTGAAATTTGGGCTACTGTTTAGAGGGCATTCAGCTCAGAAATAGAAATTATAGAAAGAAAAGCACATGAACAAAAAGAAAGTCTTTACCTTTCTATCTAGTCCCTGCTCTTTCTTTACAAACCCATGTTGGATAGAAAAAATTGTTTTCCACATTCCACAAAAGGAATGTGTCCTTTTATTTATGGCTGCAGTCAATATTTCTTAAATAACTGAAACAGACTCTGCTTTGAAGAAGGAAAAATTAGAAAAAAGCTTTTAAAAACCCACAAAAAACAAGCTTTTATGTAGGTGTGAGATTCTTACTATACTTTAAAATCAGCTAGGGAGCCCTCAGAAATGCAGATGCTTGAGCCTCACTAAGAAAAATTAAATTAAAATTTATGAAGGTGAGGCCCAGGCATCTGTATTTTACAAATTGTCCTTCATGTAACTGCAATTTTTTCCTAGATTTCTTTTTTAAGAGAGTTCCACCCTATGCCCTGAGCATCATGCAATGGTGTTATAGCTCACTGCAACCTCAGACTCAGGTTGTGGGCATTCTGTTACCTCAGCCTCCAGAATGTTGCTGGGATTACAGGTGCTGGCTGTGGTGCCCAGCTGGGTTTTTCACTTGTTTATGATTCGGGGTCCCACTCTCACTCAGACAAGTCTCAAACTCCTGAGCTCAAGTGATTCTCCCTCCTCAGCCTCCCACAGTGCTGGTATTAAAGGTGTGAGCCACCAGCCCCAGCCCTAGTTTGTTTTTTGTGAAACTACTTTTTAGACCTACGGTTGATAGAAATTGGCTAGAAAAAAAACTTCCTCAATTTACTTCTTCTGAGATATTTTAAGAGAAATGCAGTTTTAAAGGGCTAATCTTACATTTCTCTTCATATAGTATGGACTTGAAATGGAGTCAATTCCAGAAGATATTGAAGATCCCAAAGCCTACAGGTATGGGAATTTTTGATGCAATACTGAGTAGGTTCAAGTTTTTGCAAAACCAGCCAACATTTTGCAGAAGTCATATAAGCGAAATGAATTTCCAAATTACAGATATTGTTTCTGTATCATAACTCATCATTTTAAATTTCCATTTTCAGTATTGAATCTGCCAGGAGAAAAAGAGAACATGATAAGTTAATGAAAGAAATGGAAGAAATAAAAGCTGGGAAGAGAGAGCAACTCAAAGTTTTGAGAAATGAATTTAGTAAACTATTAGCAATGAATGAAGAATTACCAAAGCATATGCAGTTTAAACGGACAGTAAGCCTAAAATAAATTTAATTTGAATATGAATCAAGACTAATATTTTGCCAACAAGTAGAAACACTTAGAATCATCACTATATTTCCTTTTATCTGGCCAGTCAATGTGTAGAACTTGACACACCACTTGGGTAGAAAGTAGATAAGCCTCTTTACATAATATAAAGTTTTGTATTGGATTTAGCTACTTCACACTGGTTTTTGGGTAACAAGGTATTTATATAAATTAGAATCTGGTTATTAACTCATTGTATCTAGCAAAAATGTCTAGTGGGCAGATACAGGTATAATTTGATTCTCTGAGATGCCATTTCTGTAATTCATGAGATCTATTAAAAAAGTAGTACTTCATTGATCTAAAAAGCTTCTAAAAGATGACTTAGTATAGTTGTAGCTATGGAAGCAATCATAAAATTTTTTAATTGCCAAGTTTGTATTTTTTTTTCTTGTGGGCCTTATGTACCTACTAGAAATTGGTTTCAACATTTTGTACTTCTTCCTAAATGGTATTACTATTAAAGGACTAATAAAGTTAAAACCTAGAATTTATCATTTTAAATATATCCATGGGTTAACCATTTCTATAATCCCAGAAGCACTTTGCCAAATTCGTATGAAAAATGCTTTGTTGAAATCATAATGATTAACTTATATTGGTTGGAAAAACCAATTTATAATAGTTAAAAAATGTTTATGCTATTTTACTAAGGAAAATGTAAAGACTTCTGGAGTATGGAAAATAGAATTTATGATAAAGAGTAACTGAGAAGTGCTGTGGCTAAGCACTTTACATATATCATTACTTAAAAGAAACAAATACCTCTAGAATAAATAATTACTACTTTTGATCTAGTATAAATGCAGGTTTTGATATTTTTTTAGGCATGAAGGTAAGAAACATAAGGTCCCTAATTATCCCTACGGGAGAAGGTAGACCCCTTGGTGAAGGGCCCTTAACAAGAACTTGGTGATATTAAGAAGACACCAAAGATTGCTGGGTGGGGTTATACCAGAGGGGATGTTCAGCTACTGATCAACTCTGCCATGAACTTCTTCTACCTTATGCCCAGACAGTTATGTAAGAGTAGTGTTTTTGGAATAGTTAAAGTACATTTTAAAAAATTTGTGCAGGCTCAGTGCCTGTGGCTCAACGGGCTAAGGCGCCAGCCATGTACACCTGAGCTGGCGGGTTCGAATCCAGCATGGGCCCGCCAAACAACAATGGTGGCTGCAACCAAAAAATGGCCAGGCGTTGTGGCGGGCGCCTGTAGTCCCAGCTACTTGGGAGGCGGAGGCAGGAGACTCGCTTGAGCCCAGGAATTG
>CAUYON010061496.1:0-12207 GCA_963573935.1 Arctocebus calabarensis
ACAGGCGCCCGCCACAACGCCCGGCCATTTTTTGGTTGCAGCCATCATTGTTGTTTGGCGGGTCCTGGGGCTGGATTCGAACCCGCCAGCTCAGGTGTACGTGGCTGGCGCCTTAGCCCGTTGAGCCACAGGCGCCAAGCCTAATTTTTATTCTTATATATCCATATAACAATTTGGGGGTAAACATTTTCCATTGAAAAGATATAATTTTTATTCATTTGTCACATCTTCTGAGAGCATTTTTTTTTCATTCTCATTATTTTCTAACCTTTAAAAAATTTGGTTAATTATTCCCTTTTAACTCAAAAGTTATTTCAGAGAGTTGTATTTTTTCTCTCTTTTGGTCAGTAGAGAATAAAAAGGAGAGAATGAAATGGGATGTGTCTTTAAATGCTTCTTAGAAGATGTTATATTTTTAGATATGCTTCCTTGTATTCCCTGTTGGGTGCTCCAGGACCATCTTTTTGTCTCCCTCAGAAGTCCCTTTGTATTTGCCTGGGGTTACTGTCTACTGGTTCAAGGGCTCTTCTCCCTAACCAGGCCAGCCTGATTTCACACTCTCTGCAGATTCTGGAGTGTCTCACTTCTTCTGATGACATTAGACAACCTTCTTAGTTTGCATGTTTTCTCAAAGTTTCTGAATGATTTCAGATGGTCTTTGTTGTCAACTTATTTCTTTAGTGGAGATGGCAAGAAAAAAATCAGAACTTAACCACCACCATATTCCTATCAGATATAGGTTGTGTGTGTGTGTATTCCTTTATACATTTACAAACAATTTATAAGAGCACAGACAACGCTGTATTGCTCTCAAGTAGTTAAAAAAAAGAGTTGAGAAGTATAGACAAAAACACATGTGTTCAAAAACATGCAATGATAAATTTGAGTGAGATAAGTAAAAATTGATGTTAAGAGAATTAGGAAATAGAAGAGGAAGTTCTTCCTAAAACTCCTTTTTATAACTTCACAAGATAATACATCTATACAGATTTGTTTTTCCTTTCCCTTACAAAGGAGATATTTGTGAGGAAATAAAATGAATGAAGTGAATTCTATATTAGGCAGCAGAGGGATTGGAGGCTTGGAAGTTTGTCTTCTGCTTTACTGAGCCTATGACTGAGTCAGAGATTAAATGTGACATCTCATAATCCCCGGAATAAGGGCCAGAAGCCAGCAGGGAGGAAGTCCGTGTCTGTGTTTTTCTCTGGTCATCTCCCTCTCTCTCATGTAAGGAGACAGTGTCTGATGACATCAGCTCATATGACACTTGTGCCAAGCTTTGAATGGGTGACATCTATGCAAAGATAGAGAAATTGGCTTTCAGTTCCAGAGCACCAGTTACCTACGAACACAATCAGGAAAGAAACACATGAATGAAATTCTATTTATGTGGTCCCCAAACATGTGGGGTATAGCAAAAGTAGTCCTGAGAGGAAAATTTATCACTTTAGATGCTGACATCTGAAAAACAGAAAGAGAACTCATCAGCAAACTCACAAACTATCTTATGGATCTGGAAAAAGAAGAACAATCTAAGCCTAAACTCAGTAGAAGAAAAGAAATATCTAAAATTAAATCAGAGATTAATGAAATTGAAAACAAAAAAATCATTCAGAAAATTAATGAAACAAGGAGTTGGTTTTTTGAAAAAAAAAAATAGATAAACCTTTGTTTGGACAGACTAACTACAAATAGAAAATCTCTAGTAACCTCAATCAGAAATGATAAAAGGTAAATAACAACAAATGCCACAGAGATACAAGAGTTTGTCTCTGATTACTATAAGAAACTATATGCCCAGAAATTTGACAATGTGAAGGAAATGGATCAATACTTGGAATCACTCCCTCTCCCTAGACTTACCCAGGAAGAAACAGATTTCCTAAACAGACTCATTTCAAGCACTGAGGTCAAAGAAACAATAAAAATTCTCCCAACAAAAAAAATGCCCTGGCCTGGATGGCTTCACACCAGAATTCTGCCAAATCTTCAAAGAAGAATTTATTCCCACATTACAGAAATGATTCCAAAAGTTTGAGGAGGAAGGAATTTTCCCAAACACGTTCTATGAAGCAAACATCATGCTGATATCAAAACCAGGAAAAGATCCAACTAAAAAGAAGAACTTCATAGCCTTCACTGCATTTTCTTAGTTATTGGGTTAAGACATTTATACTCTACACTTAGTAGATTTAACATGTACCCTTGATACAAGATGAATAAAAGACCTAAATATAGGGTGCAAAATGATAAAATTCCTCAAGAAAGGCATGGGAAAAACACTTGAAGATATTGACCTGGGGAACGACTTTATGAAGAAGACTTCTGTGGCAATTGTAACAACAAAAATAAACAAATGTCTTAACTAGACTGAAAAGCTTCTGTACAGCTAAGGATATAATAACCAAAGCTAATGGACAACATCCGCAATGGGAAAGGTTATTCGCATACTTTGAATTGGACAAAAGCTTGATAACCAAGATGTACCAAGAACTCAAATTAATCAACACTATATTCTTATGCTGTAAGTATTTTTTTTAACTTTTTGAATTATTTTTGTTGAAGATTAAGATACAAACATACTCACCAGCCAAGGTCTTGGCAGGGTCAGGACCATCACTGTCACTGGCTCCCACCTCCACATCGTGTCCCAGTGGAAGGTCTGCAGGGGCAGTAATGTGCACAGAGCTGTCTTCACTTGTGATCACAGTGTCACCTTCTGGAAACCTCTTGAAGAACCTCCCCGAAGCTGCTTTACAGTTAATGTTGTTCAGTAATTAGAAGGAGCACATTCTAAAATAATAATTAAAAAGTGTAGTATAGCAAACACATAAACCAATAACATGTCATTTACTATCATTATCAAATATTAATGTAGCATACCTTGTTGTGAGTGCTACACTTGTATATCCCTGGTACAGCTTTGAGTTTCTTTGCACCAGCATCACCACAAACACCTGAGTAATATGTTCAAATGCCACTAGACAATAAGAATTTTTCAGCTTGGTTATAATCCTATGGGACCCCATCATATGTGGGGCCTCTTACTGACATAAACATTGTTATGTGCGCATGACCACATTAACTCATTTATTCCTGGCAGTAAATGACACAGGTGCTTTTAAAATTCTCTTTTTACAGGAAAAAATAAAAAAGAAATTAAGACTCAGAGATAAAATGTGGCCTCCCTCATAGCCAGTGGTAGTAAAATCAGTTTTCAAACACAGGCGGTCTGAATTTGGGGTCCTTGAAGGCTTCCACTGGCCCTGTAACACCTGCCTTACTTGCAAATTACTGCAGCTAAAGGTCAGTAAGAAAATAATGACAGAGACATATGTTCATATTCAAGAAAACAGATGACTTTCACAAATGCCAATATGATTTTATAATACAAGAAATTTGGTAAGATACAGCATAAATCGTAGTTTGAAAACTGCAGATTTTATTTTAACAGATAACTTTTTAAATTTTAAACTTGGAAAAAGAAGCTCTCCAAGAGAAAAATTGTTCATGTGTACAAAGACAAAAAGGAATTAGGGTAAGTTAAATAATGGCCACAAGGAATTTAAAATGCAATTCTTAATGTCGGTGGAGATATCCCTGAGCCTCTTAGTCATAAATCCATGCACAAAAAGAAACTTAGTATCAGAAGTGCGGAGGAAATCATAGCAACTTTGATAAAAAATGATCAGGAGCTATGAAGGTGTCATGGCTTACACAGAATTTCCAGAGAGTTCTTGAATTTTTAAAGCTGTTTATAAATTGGAACTAAAAGGTCTAAAGCCTGTATGCTCTTAGTATTCCACTGAGGCTGTTGGTGCATTAAATAATGAATTAGAAGTTTGCAGAAACCACTTTGCACCAATTGAGAAGCATATAGTATATTTAATTAAATTAAGTAATCTCTATTTAGATGAAAATAAATCATTTTAGTGCTGACTGTTTTTAATGATTCAGGCTGTCAGTCAACAGGAAGAGAAGAAGCTAATGATGTGCTTAGAGCTCCATTTCTGGGGCTTTTATAGGAAAGCACTAATGGGATTTTTTTCTGGCCAGAGAAATGCTGTATTTTATTAATAAAAAATTCTGAAACAGTCTAATAATTAAGAAGGTGCCCCCCCCAATGAGGAAAGAAAACCAAAGGGGGGGGGAGCATTTTTGAAAGGACAAAAAGTTTTAAGATATTTTAAAAATTATAGTTATCGTATATAGAGTTAGCTAAATTTCTGTAAAAACATGAATAGGAACCAGAAAAGATCTTTACTAAAATCCCTCATGTTGTGAAAGGACATTGCTCATAGTTCAGGAATTCTGCTGGACAAGGCTGTCTGTAGACCCCGGAGACTATCGGCGTGCTCACATTTAGAAACCTTAACAGACATCAGACATAACCCCAGGGCATGCGTCACGATCTTTCCATAAAACTGATGTTACATTTAGTAATTAATCTTTTTTTTTTTTCTTTGGCGGGGCCGAGTTTGAACCCTCCACCTCTGGTATATGGAGTCGGCACCCTACTCCTTTGAGCCACAGGTGCCGCCCTAATAATTTATCTTTTAAAAATTATTTGGCAATTTAAATAGGCTGTGGTTTTTCAGTACTATTTGTACATAATTGGAAATTCTTGAGATTTAAATAATCTAATGAAATAATTGTCTTTCTGTAGAGTATGATTTTTATGAGTACTGTAGTAAAAAATGCACTAAGGGAGTTGGTACTCTATTGACTTTGGTAGAACGTTAATATTCATATTGTGGCTGGTTGCATTGTTATGTCTTATTTTAGAGACAATAATTTGTTCTTCAGATCTTAAACACTTCTGTAGGCCTCTAATAAATGTGTCCTACCTAGGTTTAGGTGCTGGGTTTATACCTAGTATACAAAATTTTCCTCTTAGTTTGCAGAGGTCTTTTAACTAGGGACAGTGCCAAATACCCCTTCATTAATCTTGGACATGCGATGCTCTGCTTATAAGAACGTTCCAACAGGCTATTGTAAACTAGTATTAGTTGTTTGGTTTTCTGTGGTCCTGAGGAGCCCTATGGAAGCCACCCCTTCTTCTTTTTTATTTTATTTTTTATTAAATTATAAACACATAGATCATGTATACATTAACGCATTTATGGGGTACAGTGTGCTGATTTCATATAGGAACACATCACACTGGTTAATATATACCTCATCTCATTTACTTAATTACTGTGTTAAGATATTTGTACTCTATACCAATAGATCCGGCATGTACACTTGCATTATGCACCATAGGTGTTTCCTCTCCTCCCTTCCCGGGTTGATCCGAGGCTTTCTCTGCACCTGGTACTGTGGTCTTGTTTGCCTTCACCCCTCCTGTTGGGTGCAGAGCTCATCAGGACTTCCACTTTGATTTCCCTGTTGACTCTTGGAGTTCAGTCGTTTTTCAGATGTTGATGGGCCGTTTGGACATCCTGCACTGCCTGTTGCCCTGTTACGTTGCCTGTTGCCCTGTTACGTTGCCTGTTTTTTCTTTCATGATTGGAAGAGTTACTTATACATTTTGGACATTAGTTCTTTGTCACATGGAATTAGTGCAACTCACCTTGGCTGTTCTCAGCTTCTTTAATTTCCGTATAATTTTAGAATTAGCTAATCAATTGTTATTTTAAAAACCCTATTGAAATTTTAATTTATTTTATTTTATTTTTTGGGTAACTAGAGATCACAACTAAAGTGTAGATTAACCTGAGGAGTAATGCAATTTTAGACCCATTTATTTTATTCTTCTTGAATTAATCTTGATAACATTTTAAAATAATATTCTTATTTTTTGCATAGGGATCTTGAACATAGTTCATTCACCACCCCCACCCCCAGGAATTTTATATATGTTAATGCATTGGTAGATGCTTTCTTATTTAAAATTTTTTTGGCTCTTTGTTTCTTGATTCTTTATTGAAGTATAATTTAGATCTCTATATTGATAATGTATGCAACAAACTTGCTAAATTTACTAATCAATTATAATAGCTTATAAGCTGCTTTAAATTTTATAGAAATAGTTGATGTCTTCTGCAAATAACAAAGTGTTTATTTTTTCTCCTCAGTTTCTTAACTTGTTTACTTGTGTGTGAGTGACTTGAGAAAAAGTTGCTTGTGTCATGGTGTAGTCTGGAGATTAACTTAGGCATGCTCTGGTATTTGTACTCTTACTTGCTAAATTTAATCTACATCGCTCAACTTTCACAATACTCCCTCAGAAACTTCCTTTAACATCTTTTCTCCTAGACATTCTCTTCTGGATATAGAGTGGGAACAAATTAATCAAAACTTCCATGCACATATGGAAGTAAATCTCAATGAAAATCAAGCTGGGGGTGGCGCTTGTAGCTCAAGTGGCTAAGGCACCAGCCACATACACTGGAGCTGGTGGGTTCGAATCCAGTCCGGGCCTGGCAAACAACAATGACAACTACAACCCAAAAATGACTGGGCATTGTGGTGGGTGGCTGTAATCCCAGCTACTCAGGAGGCTGAAGCAAGAGAATCGCTTAAGCCCAGGAGTTGGAGGTTACTGTGAGCTGTGACACAACCACTCTACCCAGGGTGACAGCTTGAGGCTCTGTCTCGGGAGAAAAAAAAAAAGAAAAGAAAATCCAGCTGGGAGTAGTGGGTGAAGGGGTTCGGTAAATTCACACCTGTTGGGTACAGGGCCCATTGTCTGAGTAAAGGACACGCTTGTAACTTTGACTCACTCTATACAAAAACAGAATATGTAAACAAAACATGTGTGCCCCCTAATATTCTGGATTTAAAAAATAAAAATAAGCTTAGGTATCTATTAAAAAAAGATGGGTAAGCACTATGAACTTGATTCATTAACTGATTAATTCTTCTAGAGTCAGAGAATATGAAAATGATACATAAATTCTCCTTCAGAAGCATTCCCATCTGGCTTGTTTGCACAGTTTATATTAAAAATAGTGAACAAAATTCTGAAATATCACATGGTACTCCAAATCAAATAGATCTATCTCAGAGAAACTCAGTTTGAAATAAATTAGTTGTCTCCCCTTAAAAAGAAAAAGCACCAATGTGTGAAATGGCTTACCATTTTAAAAAGTGCAGATTTTAATATAGAGAGTAACAATCAAAATGCTGATACAAAAAGACTGTAAAGCATCACTAATGAAAAGATAGAACTACATAGTTAAAATACCAATGATCCTAAAGGGGGCAGGAATGAGGCTTAAAGGAACAACAGGTAGGACAAATATAAAACACATAGTGAGATTAAAAAATTGGTGGCAACAACAATATTGTTAAGTGAAATGTGCTTCATGCTGGAAAATAAAGCATTGTTTCTCTTAATTGTAAAGCCCATTTAGAAGTGTGTGAAGTCGCCAGTTAATTCTTTAAGGATAGTAAACTCAGAAACACAGAAGTTAGCTAAAGTCCAGCACTTTGAGGTTCTCCGAAGAAGGGTAAGATTGAGGAACCTGGATAATGCTGTGTGAACTTTGTTATAAATCAAGTGACCATATAAATGTGGGACTGTTTCTGACCTTCTCTTCCTCTGTGTTAATAGTCTATACACGTGCTAATATGCATATGGTACTCTATTATTGACTGTAGCTGTGTGAACTTGGATGTTTAGTAGCACAAGACTAGCTTTATTCTGACCTTAAACCATTGTTTTCCCATTGCTTGCCCTGAGCCTAAACTCAGAAGGTGGTGTGGGCTCAGGAGAAGCAGAGAAGTGGAAGAGGATCTGCCCAGCACATAGAATACCGGGAGACAGAGCCCTCAGCCAGGACTGAGTCTGACACTGTGGTGTAGCAGCCATGGCTCCACCCAGCAGAAGCTGAGTCTAGGTTTTGTGTAGGCAGGAAACAGGCTGAGAATTCAGCAGACAATGGCAGCCACTCTGGGGTTTAATCAAGGAATTGACTCTGTTGTAAAGGTTTTAGTTCTATGCACCAAAAGCCACATTTCATTGAATCCTTTGGCAAAGGAGTGGTGAGTTTATCAAGTCTCACATAGAATGTGATGTTATTCTTATAAA
Source organism: Arctocebus calabarensis (assembly GCA_963573935.1). Classification (NCBI taxonomy): domain Eukaryota; kingdom Metazoa; phylum Chordata; class Mammalia; order Primates; family Lorisidae; genus Arctocebus; species Arctocebus calabarensis. The sequence continues at coordinate 8,039 of CAUYON010061496.1, forward strand.
GTTAAAAAAAAAATCGTGTTCACTGTTACCTTAGGAGAGCTGTAGTTTTATTCAAAGCTAAGAAAATTGAACCCATGGATGGATGGATGATAGATCAGGAAGATGCAGCTGGGCTTTACAACTGGCCTCATGCATTTTTCCTTCCATAATTTGGCAAAAGTACAGCATCGTGCTCTCAAACGTTGGCTTCTTTTCCTTGTGTTTTAGCACAAGAGGAGCTTTCACATCTCTTCCAAAAGGCTTATTCACAATTATGCAACCCTTAATGGAACTTCCTACGGACAGTCACACAGAATGGTGTAGTCACCCCGTTTATCTGGGTTCCTGAGGAGAGATTTGAGGAGCAGAAGGAAGCCAGACCACATCGGAGGAAGATTTAGGTGTGAGCCAGCATTCTCAAATGGTCACAAATGTAAATGCTGTCATTTACACTAATGAAAAGGCAGTTAGTCTTTCAAAATGCACTTAATTTTAAAAGTGCCTTCCTCATTCACACACCAACCAGTTTATCTACTACGTTTGTCTTTTTTCCTTTGAACCTAAGATCCTCGGGTCAAAGAGAAATACACTTTCAATGTTTACATTGAAAAAAATTCCTGCAAACTGCAATGAAATATCTTCTGTCCTCTCTGAAAGATTTAAAATTATTCAGAGGACTATATTTAAATGGGACTAGCAATGAAGCATGAAATACTTAGTCTTCTGATACAGCAATGCTGTCTCCCTTTTTATTGTTTTGGTAACACTCTGTGAGAAGCTGCATTCAGATAAATAGTTCAACCCCTTTAGATTTGCTGACTGTTTAATATTTTTCAATAATTATGTAATTAGCTCATCATCTCTTCCGCTTTCAGTATTTCCCCCCAGCTACTTGGTTTGTTTACTGTCGGGACTTTCTGAAGTTCTGTGCACAGAATTAATAAGTGGGATGATTTGTCTCTCTTCCACTCACAGTCCACCCGGCTCAGGCACCTTTTCCCCCTCTAACGTCTGTGATGCTCTGCGGCTGTCATGGTTTTCAGTGGTTGCTGATCCAGGCATCATTTTTAAGTATGGTTCACCCTTTATTCTGTTACATTTTGATCTCTTAACCAGAAGAGTTTGTATTTGAAGTCACTTCTAAAGAAATTTTCCAGTTAAAGACATCAAATTAATAATCAAAGTGCTACAGGGTTCCCCTATTCAGGGCTGGACAGGGGACCCCAGTTTCCTAGGCCTGGGCAATTTCATGTAAGTCCAGCAGGGCCTTTTCTGAAGTGGACACCCTGCCTTTTTTGCCTGGAGCCAGAGGGGCTGCATTCATTTATTTGATAATATGCTCATTAACATTGAAAGCGTGTTTCTCATCTACCAAGTCCTGGCCAAAGGTAATTCTCAAGATCTCATACCCATAGACAAATGACCTGGGAAGGAACTTACTGCTTGGGTCTTTCCCTCTGCTGGAAGCTCTGGCACTTTTTTCTCCTTCTGTATTCCTTTCTGTCTAATAAATTCTATCTTACCACTCATCTGCAGTCCATGGCTTCTTTCTTTGAATCCCCAAGACCAAGGACCTAGTGCAGAAACCAGTTCTGCCAACAAAAGGGTCATGCGTTAACTATGGAGCTGGCCCAGATTGAGACGAGAGAAGAACGAATGGGATTCTTACTGATGTTTTCCTGAAGAGATTCTTCATGGGGTGATGAAAATGTTCCAAAATTAGATAGTGATGATAATTGCACAACACTGTGAATATACTAAAAAAAAAAAAAAAAAAAAAGAAGAAATAAATAAGGAGTTCTAAGTTTTTGAATGAAAATTTATGAGAATCTTTTCTACTTTATAAAATGTGTTTCAGTTCTGAGGCACTAAGCAGAAATCCTATCACTCAGAGATTGCCAGGAGTGAAGGAACCCCCCTGAATCAGAAGGACCAAGGAAGCCTTCCAGACCACTGGAAAGAAGTGAGTGTCCCAGCGGGAAGAACAATTTCCCAGTGATAAGAGAGCAGGGGGCTCTAACCAAAGGGTGCAGGAATGAGGCCATAGGCAATAAGAATATGGTAAGAGTGAACTATAAAATCTACACAAGAAATAAATGCAAAAATGTATGCTGATTTTCTAGGATTTTTCTATAGATACAGGGAGTCAAACTCAAAAAGTGGCAGAAATTGAATTGAAATAGGTTTTAAGTTAATTAAAGAAAGAACTTTAAAATAAACAGAACTGTCCTGAAGTTGTAACATACTTCCATAGCAAATAACAAGCTTTCCACAACTCAAAGGTGTTCAGACAGTTTATAATTGTTCATTGGCTTCATTTTGGGATAGACTCAGCTGTTACCTGGGTATTCAATCAGGTTGATAAAATATCTCAGATTGCATGTGAAGCCCCCACACTCTACCCCATGGTTGAACTCAATAAAAAAAAAAAATTAGCTAAAAGTCCTATGCAAATTAATACTTTATCCATAGTCCTAAGGTTTATTTTTTTAGTTTACTTTTTAGCTATTAAGAAAACAAACAAACAAACAAACCCGAACAGGAACTACTTTTGCTGGTATTACGGTAAAGATAAAAGTATGACCTATGTTACTGCAGTGAAGAATTTCATAGCTGGGAACATGGAATTTTCCCCGATGCTTATCTGACTCAATAAGAAAAGTAAAAAGACCACTTGTGAGAAGTGTGCAATAGCTGAAAATGCAGACCAAGTAACTTTTTTCATCATTTAATTTTCAAACTTGGGAAGATAAGGCAAACATATATTTTGTATAGTAAGTATGTTCCAGTATCCTGATTGAAGCAGAGAGAAGGGGGTCTAAAGTGAAGAGGATGACAAGGCGGGAACAACAGTAAAACCACCGAGAAGCGTGCGGGGGGCTCCCAACACGACGCCTGCCACGTGTCACCAGCATTCAGCACATATGCCCATTTTCATGCCCTCCCAGCAAACAATCTTAAACTGTCTAAGGTAAACTAGGAAGAAAAATCCTTATTCACAGATTGTTGTAATTTCATTCGGTTGTACATATTGTTATACTTTCAAGTGTTCCTTTTGGCCTATGTTATTACATAAAAATATGTGTTTAATTTCCATGTGTTTAGAAATTTTTCAGGTAGACTGTCTATCTCTGATTTCTAGTTTGATTCCTTTATGGCCAGAGCACATAAACTGTGGGACTTGTTTGAAATAAGTGAGATCTGTTTTACAGACCAAAGTATGGATTGCCCTTGGAGATTGTTCCACAGAGACTTGGAAGACTGGGTGGTGCACGGTTAGTGGGCCGAGTACCCTAAAAAAGGTTGGATGCTCAGGAGTGAAGCTCATTCACCGACTATCAAAGCTCTGCTTTCATTATGTTTTATATTTTAAAAATGTCTTAGATGCTACCACTTATTTAACTTCATCTTTAAGACCTGAAATACATGTCACATTTTCTATATAAATCAGATACCTTCTTAATTATAGTGTAAATTTCTACGCATATTTTCCTCAAAACACTGTTTCAAAGGATTTTAACAGTTGCATAAAAGATTGTTGTAGACAAAGGATTTCATTACAAAACCGCGGAATGTGAGCCGAGCCGGATGACAGTGTTAATGCCTGTATTCAGCGTAGTCACTTCTCAGAACCAACAGTTACTAACGTAGTAAGAAGGGGTCTGCAGAAGGCCATATGTCTTTTTTGTGCAGGGGTCAACATAAGGTGAACAATTTATTTCGCCTTTTAGAGGAAGCTTCCTGAGCCACCCTCATGAGCACACCACAGCATCGACCTCAGGCTCCTTGGCTCTTCAAGGGGTTGGGGACAGTGGGCGAGGGTGCAGAAGGCTGGATGGACTGCACTGCTGTCTGCCCGGTGGGGAAGGCCCAGACCTCTCCCTCCCCTGAGAGCAGTGAGCAGACCCCGCCACCAGCACACAGACCCCGACACCAGCTCGCAGACCCCCAACCAGCTCGCAGACCCCGCCACCAGCTCACAGACCCCAACACCAGCTCACAGACCCCCAACCAGCTCACAGACCCCAACACCAGCTCACAGACCCTGCCACCAGCTCACAGACCCCCCACCAGCTCACAGACCCCAACATCAGCTTGCAGACCCTGCCACCAGCTCACAGACCTCAACACCAGCTCGCAGACCCCCAGCCAGTTCACAGACCCCCAACCAGCTCACATACCCCAACACC